>JBBMFX010123752.1:0-22819 GCA_037832545.1 Rhabdalestes septentrionalis | reverse complement strand
TGTGTGTGTGTGTGTGTGTGTGTGTGTGTGTGTGTGTGTGTGTGTGTGTGTGTGTGTGTGTGTGTGTGTATGTGTTTATGTGTGTATGTGTGTGTGCACTGTTTACTGGGTAGTTTGGCCATACGGTCATGCAGGCAAAATTTGATTTTCATCTTTTGCACTCAAAGAAGCCGAACTTAAGCCAAAATATAGTAAATAATGGTACAGACTGTCCCATGGTTGGTCATCCAGATTTCCTCACACTGGACCTTTTGACCACATTTTGGCTTCCAGTCTTAATAGTCTCTCCCATACACAAGATTCATGCATTTCTAAGAATATGACAGACAGACAGCAGCATGTTTTCTCCCTAACACTGCCTTCTCGCTTCCTGCTTTTGGCTATTTGATTATAATGCCAGATGTTGAATATAGATCATGAACTCAGGAGATGTTTTCTATAAAAAAAAAAAAATTATTAGTGTTTATGAGTGGAAAGGGAAAACAAGGTGCAGAATCTTTATCTTACCAAAATTAGATATTAATTGGAAATAAAAATAATTAATAACATCGGACACTATTAAGACAATGCCACAAGGTGGCAGAGAAGTTGACTAGTCGTGTGTTTTTTTCCTCTCTTTTCCTCTCCTCTCTCACAATTGATTGATGCTGACATGTGGTCCATGACTTACCCAATTATTATAGTCCCTTCAAAAAGGGCAGTAATGTTGATGCGAGGGGAATCTAAACACAATACCACAACAAGAAGAGAGACACGGCAGCAGAGGAGACAAACACACATCACATGTGCATCATTTTAAACACACAAACAGCACGGAGACCTGCACAATCTGCAAGTCGGAGTTAACATACAATAACAGTACCTGCTTTCTGCATGGCATCAAAATGGCAGCCACAAGCTAACATGCTAATGCTAGCAATGAGTCGTCCGGTCCAGAGGACACTGAGTAGTGCCATGGCTTAAACTGTTCTGAGTTTCTATTGTAAACTTAAATTTATCAGAAAATTCAAGGTATTCGCCTTTGTTTTGTATTATTTTAATGTTGGTGTTACAGAGAACTTTAATAAAATTTGCTCAATGTTGGACACCTGTGTTCCTCCTCTGTGTCTGTGTGACATCATCAAACGACTGGTCAACTCGACTTTGTTGACTGATAAGTCTATCCAAAGAAATCTGAAGTAGTTAATGCCCTAATATACATAGTTCTAGCCTGACTCTGCTCCAGTGCACAAAGTAAGATGCACAAATACATGGTTGGTTGAGTTTGGTGTGGAAGAACTTGTCTGGCCCACACAGACTCCTGACCTCAACTCCAACCAACACGTTTGAGATGAGCTGGAACGGAGATTGCGAGCCAGGCCTTCTCGTCCCATATAAGTGCCTGGCCTTATAAATATTCCACAGAATAAATGTGCACAAATTCCCTCAGAAACACTTTGTGGAAAGCATTCCAAGAAGAGTGGAAGCAAATGCAATGTCATTAAAGTCCCTGTTGATGTAATGGTCAGTCCCCAATACCTTTGTTCATTCATGTTTCTGAATTTGTTTTACACTACTGTGATTTTTAGACCCCCACAATCTTACAATTACTCATAGAATAATAATAATTATTATTATATTGTATTTTGCATTACTTAACTTCATTTTGAAATTTCCTGGTCAAATTGGATGTAAGTAATGAAATGTTCTCATCATTTGAAAATGAAAAACCTTTGTGCATTTTATTATATTTAATATCTCTGATAAGGAATTATATATGTGATCTTCTGGCTAGAAGAGCATATACACCCTGCAGACATTTCTGTACCCCTTGTGCCTTCTATGATAACTTTATTGACACTCATGCGTAAGTTTTATACGAAAAAACATCCTACCCTTGAGGTTACAGCACAGAGATAGGAGAAATGTCCTTTGGCGCAAAAGAGTGCACAGGCTAAGAATACACAAGCAGTGTTCAACATTAGTCATTATCATAATTTGGGGCTGGAACTAAGCCCCTGACTCTGCAGTGCTCCCTCAGGCTGAGGTTGGGAGAGTGGCGGAAATGGAGAATGTGAATATTCAGCAGGCGACTATGTGAAACTAATTTAGAAGACCCGCACCTCCACAGTCCACAGGGAAAAAGGTCTCCTTTTTCTCTTGTGGGAATAACTAGTATTGTCTCAGCAATGTTTCTCTAATTAATTCCCTTTTCCTGTTTAAAACACACATTTGTTCATACATAGGCACACACTCCATGCATGCATGTGAAACCTAGGTCTCATCTGGAAGGCCACAGATGCAGCCTTGGCTATTTCGTTCCTTATCTACTGATGCCAGGGACACATGTATATACAATACCATGTGTAACTGCACCTAACCATATAGCAATAATGCCTCTGACTCCTTCATTTCCGATAAAATCAATATGTCCTCCTCACTAGGCAACATATTAGCTAGCCTGCGTGTCCTTGATCATGCAACCAAAGGATGTGATAGGTGGTGTCCTCTGAGTATTGCTGAGGTGTGTAAAAATGCTCTATGGTCAATACTTGCTGGTAGAAGGGTTGAGAACATTTACTAGGTGGAATATTGCCTGTTAGCACTCAAATAGCAGCAAACATAATTCCCCTTGACTTTTCATCAGTGCTGAACTCACTGGTGGTGTTGTAGCGGACGCCTAGGAAGGTCTCGGGACAGGGACGTGATACCACTTCACCGGCGTTGCTCTTGGGCCAGCACGTCCCGATGCCATCTACAGATATGTTACAGAACAAACCTGAGACAGAGAGAGAAAGAGAAAGAGAAAGAGAGAGATTTAATGAGATATGTTGAGCATTATTTATAAATTCCAATGACTAAATACAAATATTTTTTAAAGTATTTATCCGAAAACCATATTTGTGCCTTTCCGAATACCGTATTTGGCTTCGGCTCCACCCCTACTTATGTGGTCTTGTTGATATACCGCCCCCCATGAAGAGGCATCACACAGTGTTCTCAGTACGACACAAAGCATATAGTATCCCTCTCACACCCTTCAGTATGTGATGCACACTGGAGTGTGTTCATATGGTGGTCTTCAGCACTCAGTGCAGCACTTAAAAATGCCATTTACATGGTTCACTACCACTCAATATGTGTATTTCAAGTTTACCTCTGAATTTATATATAAAAACCCATTTAGTACTCTGCAATTTTCTGGTAATCATTGTTTCTTTCCAAAATATCTGCATTGAGTTTTGAGTACCACTTTGCAAAAAATGATTTTATTGTAACATATTTCAGTTAGAATATTGAATTAGTTCATATGAGTGTTACATTTATATCATGGCTAATCAGTAAAATAAAACCCCCAGACATCAGATCTGTAATTTAGCTTAAGATATCTTCTGATGGGATAACTGAGCTGTAAAGAGGTACGCAGTCTTTGCGGATCAGTATGAGAGCAATGTTTCAGGTCTGTTGCTGTACTGAGAAATGTCTAAGCCCAAATTTAAATAAATCATTGCCAAAACACAGAACTACACATGAAATTAAATCAAATAATTGCAGAAAAATACCGCATTCGAAAAAATTATGCTGGTTAATCGCACCACATGTCCGGTGTTCTGTCAAAACATGCTACCCATCGAGATGTGCTACCATGCCTCTCTGTGCATGTGCAGTTCCATAGTCTTGGGATTCAGTGTTACTTAACATTAGGAAAGGTGGTTTACTTGTACTGTTATGTGTTGGACACTGGTCTATCTGTGCTATCTTGCATTGAACACTGGTTTATCTGTGCCAATTTGTGTTCGGGTCACTAGTTTACAGTGATTGATATCTTAAAAGCTCTTTTACTTTTTGGCTTTTACATGTACTTGTTTGCTCATGCATGCTGTAATCAGTGGACATTCAAGGGCATTTGAGTGTATGTTGCTACTCTGGAGTCTGTGATTTTGCAGTCATTACATAAGCAGTTTCCTATAGGATCAGCATAGTTTTCTGATTCCAATTCTAAAATGCCCTTTTTCTGCAGTTTGCAGAATGATATGTGAAGCTAGGAAATATCAGCACTGTCCAGAAATCACCAGTCATATAGATAGATAGATGTTTAGTGGTGCAAAGATCCAGTTTTTATTATATTAGTGTATGGAGTATGACTGAATCACGTGAGGTGCTGGGTGCAGCGGACCCCTGTGTTGTGAGTGTGATCCTCACACGGGGCAGGCCGTTGCTAGTGACCGCAACTGCTAGTGTGACTGCTGAGGTGCCCTTGAGCAAGGTACCATCCCCTCACATTTGCTTTATACCCTCAGCATATTAAGTCATATTTTTGATTGCTGTCACCTTCACTGTGCATGAACTGTGCAGAAACAGCTATTAAATAACATAGAAGTTGAAAGTCTGTAATCTTGATTATTAATTCACTCATATGCCAGTGATGATTTAGATTCATTTTTTAATTGTGTGACATCCCTAGTTATAACAAATAAGGACAACTGATATTAGTGGGATTGTGGAAGCAATCACAATATTGTTCTTCTCAAATGTTATTATTATTATTATTATTTGTATAGCTGGAATTAAGCATCTCTTCCAATCCTATTTATTGAAATATTGGCGTGGTTCCAAAGTCAGTATGATCATTAATGTCTGGTGGAGTGTGTGTGTGTTTTTGAATGGTTGAATAATTAAAAAACCACCAACAATTTTTTGGTCAATCCGCCTTTGTAATGTATATTGAGAGAGAGTGAGTCTGTGACGTCTTCACCGGAAAGAGACAAAAACATGAAAAGTTAAGCTAAGCACACAGCAGACTCACAAAAAGTCACTAAAGCTCAGGTCAGTAATAAAAGAAGACGGGTGTCACTGTTTGTTCAGTTTTAATTAAAAGTAATCAGTCCATATATGCAGCCAAGCATTCAGCCGTCTTTATGCATAGTACAACTAGCCCCTTTGGAAGTTCAGTGGTAGAATGCTGGACAATGAATGAAGAGAATTAGAACTTTTGCCACTTCGCATCCACGCTGCAAGTGCATTTTATAATTTTTTGAATAACAAGCTTTATTGTTCATAAAACCAATGTTTATGTGTCTCCAATGGTCGGCTGGTCTAATATCAGCCATGCAATCACACATTGCACTGTGTGGAAAGGCAAATTATATTAGTTGCTGTAGAATAATGTGTTGTCTTATATGTGAGTGTATGTTTGGGTGTTGATCTGTATAGGGGCCTTCAGAAAGATGAGGCAAAATGGCAGATTACAGTGGCTGATTTGCAGCTATTGTCTTGAGTTTATGTAGGTTCTTTACTGGAAATAGGCTGTGTGAAATTTGGAGTGCTAACCCTTACCCTGGACTTACCCCTGAAAAAACATTTTCATCCAACAGTGGAAAATGGCAATAGTTCGGTTTGTGTGTTTGTGACTTTCATTAATTTTGGAGGTCAGTGTCAGCTAAGATTGAAAGCAGTAGGGATTGCTTATGTGAAAGGATGCACTGATGTCTGCTTCTGTGTTTGAATAGCAGAAAGAGAACAAACAAATATGAAGATCATTGAGACCAATGTCAAAATGAAGCTGAAATGAACAATTATATTGACTAATGGAAATGTTAGTTTTCGTAAAGGATTCTGTAAAGGAACTATGGACAAAATGATGTGGATACATGATTTTCTCAGTAAGAATAATCCCCTATAGAGCACAATTTCTATTTATTTGCTCAATTGAACATATAAACAATATAAAAATATAAAAAATGTACCAAAACATACCCACATCCCACATTTTATGTTTCAGTGTTTCCATTATGTTAAATTAAGCAAATAAATAATTGTGCATTGCAGTAAGCAGAAGTATGTTCTCTTTAGAGGGTGTCAATCATCCATTATCTGCCAAAGCCAAATATTTTTTGTTGAATATATTAGTTAAATATCTTTACAAAATATAACGCCACTGTGATGTTGTAAATCCCAGACTGCTTTCACTGCATCAGGTAGGAACTTGTGAAAAGGGTCTATTTGCTTTTACTTTTCTTTGCTTTTATATTAGTTATTTTTTCAATTCTATGTGATTCACAAATTCCCCTTAGGTGTGAATATGTGCATGATTTTGTGTGCGTGTGTGTGTGTGTGTGTGTTTGTGTGTGTGTGTTTGTGTGTGTGCATGCACTGGCAGCCTGTCTAGGCTGTTTCTCTGATTTTCGCCTTAGGGGTACAGGGATGGGCTCCAACAACTTTAACCATTTTATGTCACTGGTGAAATTTCCTTTGTCTATTTATATAGTAGTTTCAACTGGTCACTGGAAGCTACAGAGACTCTGTAAAGGCTCTTATGAAAGTATGCTACTACAAATAATCAATCTTAATAAATGAAAGGTGTCTTCAGTTGATTGGTATAGATGCTGAAGGAATGGGGAAAAACAGGGAATTTGATGGATTAAGCATGCGGATATTAAAGGATGGATTAATGAATGTATGCATTTAGAGAAATATGCTTCAGTCAAGACATTGTGCTGGATCCTATGATATACAATCGGGCCATTAATATGTGCTAAATTGTATGTGACCTGACGGGCCATTAGAGCTCCTATTTCGACTTAATATCGGGAAAAAGATCTCTTGCTTCCTCGCTGTAAGTGGAGCACGTCGCCAATGACGAATGACACGAATTTCAGCTACTCTCTCATTCAAACAGTGGGAAGATAAAAAGTGCAACGGTTTGTGTCTGGAGGGACTTTAGACTAATTTAAAAAGCACAGATCAGAGGAAGCAGCTCACATATGCGAAATCTGAACTGGGCTGAGAAAACAAGCTTGTATTCATCCAAAATATCTAAATTAAATAAACAGGTAAATAAGTAAATTAATTAATACATCAAGTTGATCACTTGAAAGTGTACACAATGTTCTTGGATTCACATCTGTCAGGAATCTCTGATTTATATGTAAATCAAGCGTGGATCTGGACAATTCTTATTCATTTGTGAGAATCTGAAGTGGCTCATTAAAGCACCAGATTCTGTATAATGAGTAAATATCATTACTGTGATATTTTAACAGCATTGTGAAACACACACCGAAACTACACAGCAAACATGATCCATTTTTAATCCATATATATTTGTTTCTTTTTGATTGAGGTCCGCCCTTTCATCCTAATAGCATTTTTAAGGATCAAGATGTGGGGAAAGGACCTTGGCTGTCTTAATATATATAAAACCACACAGAGGTTATGAGAGGAACCACAAAGGAAAAAATAAACCACAAGAAAATGGTCAGATATGGGTCCTTTTCCACATTCAGATTTTGGAATGCATCCGCTTCTGCATATGTTTCATGAGGACAACCAAAAGACCAAACAAAGTCCTTGATGTGTAGTTGGAAAACTGAACTTCAGATGTATGTTCTGGTAAGTATTGTGTTATACATTCATCTGTGTACAGTGGCAATAATGCTGAGTATGAGAAGCTGCACTAGAAATGTGATTCAAGATTATCAAAATGTTGAAACTTAACCAAACAACTGCATGGAAACTTTAACTCAACTAAAATATCTTTTTAGACTGAAACTAAACATAAATGTTTCTCATTTCTTTTAGCATCTTTTACAACATTACAACATTCGAACACATCTAAACTAAGGCTAAATGTAAAATATTAGAAGGGGTTAGGGGTCACTCACTGAAACTCACCTGTGGTATTACTTGAGCTGGACGTTTGGTTCCACAGTATCAAAGTCCGGGCTGGAAAACAAACAATAAAGGAGATATGGTACATTAGCATTCACATGGCAACAAAAAAGGTTCTGTTCATGATTACTGATTACAGATTGGGTGTTGATCAGACATGTCTGAGATAAACAGTTTATTTAACTGAAAGAAGACCAAACTTTTGAATAAGAAGAAAGACGTATTATTAGGGTAAAGGTAGTACCGCATGCCAGATTCTGTAAAAGGCAATCATGGCAAGCTTAAAACCAGTGATAACACATAAACAGTCTCTCAGGCAGCACAGTGGTTTGCTGTAAGAAACGCAATGAGGTCTTGCTTACTTAGTGCTAATTGCTTTAAGCAACACTCTTGCTTTTAATGATTTTACTGCCTGAGTGCACTTATCATGTATAGCACTGAGGTGCTGACTGATTGCTACCCCTACAACCCAAAAGCCCACTCACAGTTGTTTTGTTGTTTTCTGCTTGTGTGTCTATTGCGCTCTGATAGTACTTGGAAAATGCAATGGTAGTCAGCTATTTACATCCTTATCTGTCTAACAATTTATGTTCAGTTTATATCCTTTTCAGATACCAGATATCCAGATAATTTAAAATTGTGATTGATCTAAGCCAGGATTTGGAACTGTTAGGACAGGCAAGTATCTATTTTTGTCTAAACAGATAGTCAGGCCATCATTTATAAGTGTTGAAATAACAGTTTTATTTGGAAATAATAAAAAAAGATTTGTTGGTCATCTCTGTGTGTGCTGTGCTAGTTCATAGTGTGTAATATAATGAACAGAACTGCATTTTAACATATTTGTTACACTGAAACATAAAATTGTCATTCCAGTGAAGCTTTTTAATTTATTTATTTACTTTAATTAAACCAAACTGAATACAGACATCTCTGTCAGATATAAATGTGAGATTTCAAGATTTGTGTTGACTCTATGTGCAGTTGCCAGCTATGAAGGTCAAAAGGTTGCTTATTGATCCTTGTCCTTGTCACAGAGAAAGACCAATGGTTCAAGACCATGTGATTTGTCAGCAGTCCAGAATTAGCAAAACCATGACAGCAGCAAAACCATTACAGAAGACAAGTAGAGTAGAGGGGCTTGAGCAGTGTTAGATATGTTGTAAACACTTGTAGTCTGAGCTTTAGATCTTATATCCTGCTAGCAAATCTGGTGCATATATTATATTCAGAAACATCTGTACGTCATCATGAAGGACCTTCTTCCGTCCTCATTCACTTCCTCAGGAACCACCACCAAAGCTTCACCCATGTTGCAAAGCCCTTTCTATTTCAGACAGGATAGACATCAAAGCACTCAGTGCAGATCTTATCTTCACAAATTCAAGACACCAGGCACAGATTAGGATTCTGGCTGCTTTTAATAATGCTGCTGATAAGCAAGGCAAGTCTTCTATGAGGCGGCATGCCCTTGTTGAAGACTGAAGATGATCAAGCGAAGGAGAGTATATAAAAGGAAAATAGCAGCAAAAGCAGGTAGACTGAGGTAAGCTGGGGAGTTTGGTTTGCTTTTGAGTTTTGTTTATTGACTAGTCACATCTCTGCTAGTGTAACAAAATCACCCATAAGTTATAAAGATAGTAAAAAAAAGAACCCCCCCCCCCCCCCTCATTATCGCGACGTACTACTATTAGTTCATTCATAATAGATTTTCGACCATTTCAATTGGAGTGTGTTTCATGACGGTGACTCTTGAGAACTCTCCACAACAGAAAACAATAAACAAAGGTGTAATAAATGCATATTGACTTATTGCTGTCGGACCATATTTTATTTTAACATAATGTGGAAATTGCACCTGCGCTTTATATTGTGTGAAAATTTCATCATGAGTGGACTGGTTCAAAATTGCTTCACATACACTGTAGTTTCCCACAGCAAAAGCGCTTTTATGGCTAATGGTGTTTGACCCATTTTGAAATCATTCTTTCGTGCCCTGCCACTGTTGCGCTTTCTCAGTAATATTTACTGTGTTGATTTGCACTGTCTGAGCTACACCGCCTGTCTCACTGCAGCCCTTTTCAGTTTGCATCCACATTCTCACCGTAGTCTGCTGCTCGCCCAGATAAAACGGGCCGACCTATTAATCTTTTACCACACAAAAGAGATGCTCTTAGCCTAACGGACTCCATGCTGTTTGAGATGACACATAACACTGCTGCATGTCAGCAAACCCCACACAAGTGCACACTGCATGAGCCTTTTTCCCTATATCATCTATAATTGATTTCAGCAATCAAATCCTTCTCCCTTCAGTAAAAAAAATAAGCAGAGACATGATATGCATTACAATATATGCAGACTATAAGATCTTTGCCAGAGAGTACACCTTACACATAGACATCTATCTAATATTATCTTCTGGGCTTGCTAATTAAAAGTAGTACTTGAAGGAGGATCTTTCACTTGATAAGATCATATTAAATAAGATTAAATTAGTAATAGTGCCTGAAAATAGTTTAAATATCACCTCTTTATATCCTGCCAGCAAGGTTATAATAAGACATATTCAATATACTGCCTGCAAATAGAAGGCTTTCATGTGCCAAGATTTCCTGTGTACGTGCAGGTGGGGAGGACTGCAATCCGGATCCCGTGGCACCAGCATTCATTTATATGAGTTTACTTTCTGAGCAGAATATATTTACATTTTCACTAATTTTACACACTGGAATTGCTAAATTATTTTTAAAACCAAATGTGAGCTACTATCGGCTTGGATATACAAGCTGCTGCGGTTTTGTTACATGTGGAGGTCATTGCTGTGTCCACATGTGTTTGGTTTGGGGGCTTTATGGAGAGAACATGGTTCTCAGAGGACGTGTGAGATAAACACACATGCTTCCCTCGTGCCTTGTGAGAGCTACTGGACATTGGAGAGGAACTGTGGAACACGCCGCATGGCCATGGCCATGAGCCACCCCTCTATGCTGCGTTTGTGGAGTGCTCCAGGACCAATTCCCCTCTGACCCAGATTTTTTGCTCTGTGGGGCTAGCTTGAAGGAACTACATTCACTTCGGCCGATACAGCTGTTTTCAAGCAATCTTTGCCAGTATTTACAGACTCCTTCAGCTTTACTACACTTGACTGGACATTGCACCTAAAAACATTCCTCACGTAGTCAGTCAACTGACATAAGCACTTTATCACCCATGCAAATACTAATTTAGGGGCTAAAGATTCTGATAGGCTAAAAACACCTCAGACGGTATAATTTTACATGTATTAATAATTCAAGTGATGTAAAATATCAGTGTCAGCTGTACTATTTAGAACCATATCTGCTAAAAATGTAGTCTGTTTTGCTGGAATATATTAAGTGTATAAAATGTATGTTGTTCATGAGGAATATAATCTTTTACTGATAAATTCAGGAGTTAATGGTGGCATCGGCAGGGCTATACATTTTGGGTTTGAAAGATTCTTGATGATTACTGACATGTTTTTGACTAATTCTTAATTAGAAAAAATTAGCTATACAGATCATGAATTAAAAGCAAACAGGAAGTATTACACAACATCTATCAGGCAGCAGAAAATATTACATGCAACCTCTACTCCAGAGTCATGCTGCTTGGATCGTCAGATTGTGGATCAGTGGCTAGCTACAGGAGCAGATGGTCAGAGTGCAGATGACTGAGCACTGATAGAGAGGAGATAAGGATGAGGGAGTCCACAGCACAGCCCCATCAGCTGGGGGTTGGTATTGTGGATATAGAGGTAAAAGGGCAAAAGCATCATGTGAAGACTGGTACATTTAGACTTTTTTGTACAATGGTATCCCTCTGCTCTGTGATGGACTGGTGACCTGTCCAGGGTGTTTTTCCGCCTTTCGCCGTACGACAGCTGGGGAAGGCTCCAGAATCCCCCTGCAACCATGCTCATGATAAGTAGCTCAAATAGTGAATGGATGGAGGGTGCTATCCCTTTTCTATTTACAATGACGAATATTTGCTGCATTCGGTTACAGCAGAAAGGCGTGTAAAAAAAGAAAGAGTTAAAACTTTCAAGAAGTCTTTTCAATCTGCTTTCACAGATAATTATTACACTGCATGTGTAAGTAAATTATATCATACATTCATAAAATATGGCACTATAAAAAGCTCTATAGCTGTATAACTAGTGGGTGGCATGTATAAATTTCAATTGGTCCAATTACAACTTTTTTCTTAATTAACATTTAAATCCTCTAGAGAGAACACACTTTTGCACATTTTCACAGACAGCTGTATTTATACTGAAAATGTATTGGATGCAATGGATATAGACACATATTGTCTGATGTCTTCCATTAAATATAAAGTATGCAATAGAATTTGAGTAAAGTGAATAATATTTAAGTGTTAATGTATAAAAATAACCCAATTTGATGGGGGTGCACAAACCTTTACAAATGACATGCACAGTAATGTGATACAGACAAAAATGATTACAACCATTTTTTATTGGAAAAAGTAGCCAGTAAATAAGTGTGTACTTTATTGCCATTATTTAAAACTGATTCTAACATTTCCAACTCACATAGTGAAATTCTATGAAAACTTAGTGAACCACTGATACATTTTCCAGCTAAAGTGTTACTGCTTGCCCCTTCTTTGTGTGAATAGCCCAAAAATATCCTTATGTGTGCTGAAGTCTTTGCCATTTAAAAATTGTCTGCAGGTAGAGAACTGCAAACATAACATATTACTCAAAGAATAGCATTTGTGACACATGGCAGCTTTGAGTAACTTCCAGAAAAATAAGGTATCAGACAGTGCATTAGTGTGTAATCCTTGAGTATGAGTGCACCCTGACTGGCCGCCTGGAAGTGTTATTCCACGGGTTACGTAATAAGGACATCATTACACAAGGAACTGTGGTGAGAGCTTTTTATTTCATGTGTGGAATTCTTCAATGGCTTCCTTTCCTGGACTGTATACAGTAGACTGTGTGAAAGCCCTTAGACATAAAGATGTTTATTTGGGCAGTAAGCATAGTTTTGTTTTGTAAAGAAAAGCAAAAACATTCCAGGCTCTCCTTAAGGAAGCACAGTCACAGTAACAGTAACTGCTTCAGAAAATCAATTCTTCAATGAATGAACTAAACCTGTTGTTCTAACTACTGTTTTAACAAATGTATTAAAAGATTGAACAAAAACAGGAATTGTTATGACATTTTACTGTATTCATGTTCATTTAGGAATAATATACTTACTTCCAATTAAAATGGTTAGAAACCTTTTGGTTTGCCTAAGACTACAGTGTATGAGTTTATAATGAAGTGTACAGAAAGTGTGTTTTTTAAAAGTAAAAGATAAAAAAAAAAGAAGACAGGACAAAACCTTTACACGAATGAGCTTCTCACCAGCACAGTGCAACACTGTGCTCATAAAAGTGGTGACAGTGCTGTCAGAGAGCAAATGGATGCTAATCACTTTAGCGTTAATTGCAGTGTGGGGGCTCACATGCACAGTTAATCACAGGTTTCCGCTCGGCCTGCTGGGTTAAAGCAGGCACACGTCTTTGCAGTGACATGTTATGGTACCCCTTTCGTTAATGACTTTGTCACTGTATGGTGATGCAAGCCCCCTAACAGGATTACATAAATTATGCCTCTTTTTATTCTGTTCTGCCATAGAGAATGTTTACTGTAATTCTGTGCCTTTGTTTCAAGAATTAATATGTATGTGGTACTTATATAAACAATGTCATTTGTCCATTTTTCACACATGAAATATGAGAGCAGGTTAGAAATGTTTAGAAAGGATTTCCACTAGTTTCATTTTAAATATTGTTGTCAAAATAAATGTTCCTCACACTCACAGTTCATGGTTTTTAAAATGGTAATGTTTTTTTTGGCAGTTTCAGTTTTGAAAGTGTAATTCAGAACATGTGAGCTTGCAGTCAATCATACAGGACAGAGAGATTCTGTAGAGCATCATTAAAGGGTTCATTGAAATGTTTCTTTGAGTGGTTCTGATTGTAAGTTTACCCACTGTAAAGATGAAAAGATGAAATGTTCATGAAATGTTCAAAAACAGAAAATAAGATGAAAAATCCATTGACAAAATGAAGGGATGACAGGAGATATGGATGAACTGAGAGGGAATGAAATAGAGGGAGCGAGTAAGGTGTGAGAAGTGCATTAAAGTGGGCAGAAGTGCAAATATAGCAAGTGGCACCTGCACTGTGCCTTGGTCAATGATTCAGCTATTGAGATAAATTCTACTGCGGTGACTGAAAGAGCTGAAAGATGCCAGATACTTATTCAGCCTATAATCAACCTTTCCTTAACTGTGACAGTCTTGCAGGCCTGAGCTTCCTCTCTAAGAGTTGCCTATTACAGAAGAGATTTTATAGAAATGTGCTGAAGTATAAACCAGACAAGATCCTCATTTTAGGCAGTATCAGCTAAGCCCTTTCTGTCTCTCTCTCTTCTGTAACCTGCTCCTCTGCCTAACCCTGTCTATGTTTACGCTTAACATGTGTTTTCTGTTTATATTTGGACGCTGTAACACCCAACTCCACGTGGTTTCTGTTCGCTGTTTTTGCTCCCTGACTCCGCCCTTGAATGTGTATACCTGTCTTTTTGTCACCCTGCCCTGGCACAGCTGTTTCTGATTAAACATTCATACCCCTGTCTGTCTTTGTATTTTGTCGATCAACCGTTACTCTGTGGTCCCGGTTCTGTGTTCTGCTTTCTGTTTTGTATATCAATTCCCACTCTTTTGTCTTACCATGTTTCTGTCAGGCCGTCTCAGTTAATAAAGTCTTTGCAATTGCATCCCATTCTAGTCTTCCATCACCCACAATATGTGACATATTCCTGTCTCCCAAACATATCAGTACAAAGAAATAACTATTATCTTAGTGTGTTTAAATCAGTATAGTATCCATCTAAAATTCCAATATTTTTCCCTAATGTTTCAGGTCCACGCTTAAAAATAAGTGGGCCTGAAAGGGTTTCTCGCATGATTCCATTGATGATACCATATAAACCTTTCAGTGGATGGTTCTTAAAAGAACCACATTTGTATCTGAAATGTGAATGTAAAGAACATTTTAAACGTTTAAAGATATTCCACAAAATAAAATTGTTTTGGAAGAATTCTCAGATCAATAAAGGGTCTTTATATTATTATGTCAATTTAAAGGAAGCACAACTGGCTTCACTTTCTCCAATGCCTCAGCACAGCGCTGGGGTGCAGGGGCACCTGTTAGCTGAAGTTATTGTTCTAGCATTAAGCTAGAACTTACCAGATTTTATGCCTGGAAAAACCTCTTTTTGGACGTACTGTATTAATTTCTGTAGTGAAAACTGTAATTGGGAAGATAGGACAAAGATTTTGATGTTGTTTGTCCTTCGGAATGTTGAAGTTTAATACAGTACCGTAAACCCTCTTCTACATGTCCATTGTGATTCATTCCAAGAGATCCTGGTGGAAGTGGAGATTGTGCTACTTGAACTGGTCAGGTTGTTTATAGTTTGTCTAAAAAGTTATGTATCCTCATACTGCATTCCACTGAAAATACATGGTGTGTGTACTGCTGATATCGCATCGTTCTCATTTACCATTTAACACTGGTTGCCTTCCAAGGCAGTTCTGCCAAGCAACTTGATATTTGGCAGTTTGTTTACAACAGGTGTTTTTGCTTTATTTTTCATTCTATAAACACACTTGTTTCCCTGTCAAGTATACACTGTAATAGTGAGAGGCAGGCTGTGATTCACTTCAGCTGCTGTTCATTTATTGAGGCTGTTACAGGGCTCAGGTTACTGTGAAGGTGTGAGTCAGTGATTTTGTATGGTGACTCTGAAAGACAGCATCTCAGTTTTCATTCACCAGATGCTCTGGGCCTCTCTTTTTTTTTTGTAAACCAATGGGTAAAAGTGCAATGTTTGGCTTTTAAATGATGCTGTCGGTTTTTGGTTAAGTCTGTTGTCACTGACTCACAGACACTTCTTAAATTCCTCTAAAAAAATCAACTGAAATCATTAAAGCATGTGCTATTTGCACTTGGTACTAACATGTTTGTATATTCCCCATTATTTAAAATGGCCGCAATATCTTACAGTACTTTGCTTTCACAATCATACGTTTCAGTTACAATAAAATTGAACTAGCTGTGTTTACATGAGCTGGAATAAATAAAAAAGGCAACAGAAAATGTGTTTCTTGAGAAAAAATAAAAACAAGTTTACTGTCTTCTTATTGGTGCTACTACACCTTTAGAGGGCAGTGCTAAGTTGTGTTTGTTTATTTGAGTCTGCCATTAGTCAGGAGTTATTCAATGTAAATATGATAGGACTATTTACGCTTTTGCAATGATGTAGCTATTTTTAAACATAATAAACAAATGAGAAGGAAAGCATGCCCACCCTCTATAATCTGCACATGCACTAAACGCTCCTTGTACCAGCTGTACACAACTTTTTCGTTATGCTGCCCAAAATGATTTTACCTTTAAAATTGATCGTTTGAAGAATCAGACATAGCAAGGTACTTTACAAACCCAAAAGGTCTACTTTTATTTCATTGGTCTCCAGAAATCCTGTTGGATTTAGACAGTGTGAGCTGTGCCAGCAGTATGTGCAAAGCAGGCTTATAAGAATGGTTAGGTGTGCTGATAGATTGGGTCCTATTTGCTGGTCTTAGGTGTGCTATAAATCTTTTTCTGTTGCTTTAGGTATTGGGTATAATGAACCATAGTGTTATGAACAACATGGGCCCATTTTTGGTATTATTACTATTTAATTGCAAAAAAATGTACATACTGCAGAAAATTATGCGTACACATATAATTAATATTACATGCAAAATGCCAAAACAAGTAGTTTTTTCTGCCAGATATATCAATATAGAAACATTCAAATGGCCATACAAGTAAAAAAGCATTCAGTAATTCTGTATTCAGTACTAATAGACCATTTGCATTTCTGCTGTATTGAAGAAAAAGTGCTAAACTCTCAGACCTGCATGGTTTACTACATATTAGTCCCAAGATGATGTCCTGATCACCCACAAAGAATGTGGTTCATAGAACATCATCCACCACAGGGAGGATGTAGTAAAACCATCAGGGCATGTTATTCTCATCTTTAAGCTCACCCCTTCACTCTCCCTGTGCTCTTCTAACCACAATGTTTTCTTCACCCTGGTTGTGAATGTTTCACTGTTTCATCTTACCTGTAATGCATTTTTGATCCCCTTTAACTCTTTAATACCTGCCAGCGCAGTTTGGAGCTAACCATGTCTATGGTCATGTTGAAATAGTTCAGCAGTCGGGATGGTGTTCCAATCCAAAGAGAAATGATCAATATTTATATGTTTAATCCAACTAATGCAAATTATTACAAAATGTACCAGCTTTGAGAAATGACAAGCAAAACGCAGAGTTGTCTGTTATATGTCTTGGCTTTTAAGAGTAGTAGTGAAGAACTGTAGTTGTAAAAACTGAAATGCAAAACCTCCAGAGCCCTCATTGGTTGATTTAATGTGCTTCTGGACATGCAGATTTTGAGAGTCGGAAGGATGTGGTGTCAACAACACTTCACAATTTTATTAGTGCCGTGTGGTGGTCATGGTGTGGAGTGCTTGTGTGTTTCCACAGCTGTGGGGATGATTACTGTCTAAATTCCTCTAGCCTTATGCAATTATCTCATCCTTTGGCTCAGGCCATCACACCAAAGTGCAGGTCTGTTGGCATTCTCGACACTTTAATCATAGAGTATATATCTACATATGCTATAAACAGGATCATTTATTTATGTTTGTCTGTTGTCTCTCCAACATAGGCCCATTTGTGTATTTAGTAAACCAATACATGAGAAAAAAAACTTGTGTACACCCTTTTGGGGATATAGGAGTAGAACTAACTAGGTAACATAACAACTTGTATCCAGATTAAAGTAATGTACTGGGAGAGAATATTTCATCAAGCTGAAGTAATGCTCTTTGACAAGCAAAGAATGAGAGCTTTTAAACACAGTGTACTTATTTTGCAGATTAGCCTAATATTGTTGTCAGTGTGCTAATTCGAATCACAGTGAGTGTGCTTTTATCATAATCGGTTTTGACTGATTTAAAAACACGCCTGAAGAAATGTCTTTCAGAATGACAGCCATTGCCTATTATGGTTAGTTTCACAACCTCTGTGAAGACCACGATGAATGCACGTGTGTAGGAGAAATTAAAACAAGTCTCTCAGCTCTGTCATTATATAATCAAATTTAGCCAAGCTTTTTTAGCCAATGTTTTTAAAAAGCTCTTATTCAATATATTTACTTTTAAGTTCTATTTGATAAGGTATCTCAGTCTTAAATTATGTGCCACAAGGTAGACCTGAAAGATGAATTGTTTTTATAGTGAAAGTGTTAATTTATTGCTTTTTTATGCATATTTTATTCATGATACGTAAAATAATTCTGCTAATATTATCAACAATGTTGTCTAAACTGTTTTATCATAGTTAGAACTCTTTAAACCTTTGATAAATACTGATGTGTAGACTGACTAAATGACTTAATGTGTATCCTAATACCATGCATTTAGAGTTTAGTATTGTAAACTGTTCTTGACAGATAAACATCACAACCAAACCTGTTTTACAGATTTAACAGATGAAATCATGTAAAACTTTCGCTTTGTTTTGTTTAGCCTTCTTTATTGTTTTTCATCCTTCCAACTGTGTGTCATGTGCATCTAACATAGCTAAAGGGGATGTTTCTGAAGAGATTAGACAGAAGATAATCCACTTGCATAAGTAAGGGTAAAGTCAAAGGAAAATAAGTGGAAAAAACAGTGTTTCCAAACAGATGTCCCACATAAATGATAGTCTATTAATAGACTTCTTATCACCTTGAAATTATCCGGTATACTACCGAAACTGTCAGTATCAGGAATAAAGCAGCTTTTACCTTAGGGACAGAGGATGAAATCAAGCTCTAATTTCCCTTCATATGTGGAAAAAATCGACATGTCCATCTTTCTTTCGTCCTTGGGGCAGGACAATGTCTGTAGTACAAACCCAGACTGGGCATCTGCCTTTTGTAGTAAGGTTTCATGGACTTAAGTGTCTACAACTGTAGATCGTGATCGTGAGAAGCATAAAATGCAGTTGCATTTTAAGACTTCCCTTTAGGGATGTTTTTTCAAGAAGCGTGGAAAAAACACGTCTGCAGAACTCTGCAAATAAATGGAATGTCCCAAACAGAGTGGATGCTCAATCAATGATGAAACATTTGATATTAGATAGTTAAAAACACTGTTGAATCTATTAAGAATGTGTTTTCTTCTTTTTATTACTGAAGAATAATGTATGCTTAATGGTAATTGCCAATGTTTTGAACTGGCATTAAATGAAAGGCTCATCTTTGACACATATTTCTTCACTCAAGCCTACGCCTTTGTCCAGCAAATAGTGATATAGCTCAGAGCCAAATGGGTCTCATGCCTTTTTCAAAAGGCTTGTAGAAACTGGGACAAGAGGTCATTCTTTGGCTAATAAATATGAGCCCTTGCTCATTATGCTTTCAGTTCCATTGAATGATTCTTTTGGGAACCAAATGTGGTTCTTCTTTGGAATTGCTCCAAAGAAACAAATGCGGTACCTTTAAATCAGAATCCAATATTCAAATATTACTTTAGCCACCCTGGACACATATAATAAGCTCACCAGGTAAAGTAAAACCCACAAAAAAGCAACTGACCTGTGAGGTTGGTGGAAAACAGTAGAAGGGCATCGCACGTCAGCTCAGCCATGGCTCCAGAGATTAGTGTAATCCAGATGGAAAACACCTGCATGTGGGAGAAAGTAGGACAATGAGAGAGATATTTGGATGGGAGGAAGTAGGGGTAACATTACAAAACAAAAGTCCAGTCAGATGAACCTCTAGGCACACAGCGGGATTTGTTGTGAAGCAAAAGCAGAAATGTTTCATTCATATTTAACGCCACTGCCTGCAAGCACGCTGACATGGGTATAGCAGACAGATGTGTTTATCCTGTAACGTTCAGACCACAAACACTGCTGAATGTGATACTGAGGTGTGAAGACACTGGTGAGTCCGTCCTGCATGTGCATTTATTTTTGGAGCTTGGCAATCTGAGTGCTTGGAGGTTGGATGTGAAAGCATGTGTACTTGTATTTCTAAGTACGTTTGCACATCTTCTACAGAGAACACATGCAAATTTCAATGCACAGTTAGCTCTCTGTACACATAAAAATTGACATACAGTGATATATATACAGTGGGTAAAGGAACCATAGGCACATACTGTACAATAAACACAATACACCTGTGGGCAAATATGACACATTATAAATGATAAAAGGTGCAAACATTGTTAATATTAAATGTTAAATATTAAAAACAATTTGCATACAAATGTAAGCATGCATCATGACCAATCACATGTTAAGGCACGAAGTGGGGCATTAAGTTCTATTTTAATCCCACATAGATCTAACGCTTCTAACTCCTGTGCACCCAAGTTCAATTATGAATGTTCTCCCAAAGGGATTTGTGATTGACATGCTTTCAGCATTGCTAGAAACAAAATTGGGATTCATAATCCACAGAGAGATGTGAAGAATGGTGCAGTGTATAGAAAAGACACAGATGGCCAGACCAGAACCTGTGTTTTATGTAACACACATCTGTCTTACTGTTGCCTTGTTGATGTTTCTGTAAATGTGAGGTACACAGAAGAAAATATAATGGCGATTCACACTCAAATTATGTTGTGGAGCCTGGAGAAATTGCCCTACATGCAATTGCTCATGATTATCATTTTTAGAGTAATGTCAGCGATGGAAATGCTTGCAGCCTAGCATAAAGTCTAGTGCGTTTAGCAGGTATAGGTAAATAGAACACATTACGATATTTAGAAGTTACAGTGAAAAACACACATTGTAACAATATATATATATATATATATTTTTTTTTGGTGAACTTAAAATGAAAATTAAAAGCCGATATATTTTGGTTTGGTGAAAAGTTTATTGTTGTACCTGAAGGTTTTATTTTGTTCATTTTTTTGCCTGCTCTTATCATGTTTGCTTCAAATGTGTAGTCTCAACTAAACCTAATGAATGAAAAGTGAAATTCATTTAGTAACTACTGAATTAATTCCACAGTGCTTCATGTGGTAGCAAGCAAGTAAATGATAAATTATTTTATATGCATAAACCAATATTTTTAACAATAGCACATAAACGCTTCAGTTCAATCCTTGTTATCTTTACAGTGGATGTCACGATGTAATCCATCTAGTAATGTGTAAAATATCTCTTAAAAACTGCTACAAGAATTTGAAATAATGGCGATGTCTTAAATACTTATGTAAATATGGGCTAATTTGCTGGAAGACCTGCTGTGTTACCCAGCTGTGCTTTGGAGGAAGGTCTATATTTGGATGCCTGGCTTCTCACGTTTAGGCTGATGCTGCTGTTATGTGGTTTGGCGTACGTACGGTTGTGTGGACTCCTTGAACAGAGGGACATTACTGGCAAAAGTACACAAAAATTGGGCAAACAAAAGGTACATCGCAAGCTTTAATTGTTGACACTTAGTACTCCCACACAGGCCTGCCTGATACAACACGCTTACAAACCAGAAGCATAATACTGGGTCCTCAGAGCCAACGTATCCTCAGGCTCAGTGAATTGGCTCTTTCAACCACCACAAACATGAAACAACCAAATACTTAGCTAGAACAACTGTACTGTGAGCTTTGTGTCTTTGTTTGTGTGTGTGTGTGTGTGTGTGTGTGTGTGTGTGTGAGGGTGGGCGCATTTAAATCAATTATGGGATCAGAGTAATGGTACAGTGTGACTTTAACTATAAGGTGACGTTCATGCCAAAATGTGAATTTAATGGAATATTCTGAGCTGAGACACAATGAAATTCTCCATATGCAAAACAACATACATATGTTTAATCCAGGATGTTTCATAAAAAAAGGATTGGATTTAACAGTATCTAGGTATTAAAAGAACCCTTTGAGACATTTTTTTAAACATGAATGAAAATAAAAAATGATAGAAAAAAACCCAAAAACAAAATAGGGACAATAATTAAAGCCACAACTCTGCATAAAATAAAACAGAGGGACCTAATGATTTATGATACAGTCCATGTCCCTGGGATGTTACTATCTTAATAAACTAAAGGACACTTTTATACGTCTCTGACGGAACCCGACTCAGAGCTCTTAACGTAATAAAACTCGCAAAGGCCTTGAGCCCTATAACTCGCATCACAAGGGCAGCAGTGGCATGATGAATTGACCTATCAGTGCTTCCAGGGCTCCTGAGCAATTTAACATCATACCAGAGCTTTCCGCTGTGGTGCTGCATGCCAGTGCAAGGTACGGCCCATGGCTGGAGCATCAGCATGGCATACGCATCCGATTTTTACAGCGTGACCAGAAAGCAGAAGGTGGATTGTTTAGGAATATGTGATTAGTCATAATAATTTAACTGGCAGCAAAAAACGCTGCCTGGAAATTCCTTTAGAAAGAGCAGAAATCCAGGACACTCACTCAGCCTAGGGTCTGGTCTGGGTTGGGGCCACAGGGGCACTCCAAACAAGGGACATGCAACATGAGATGATATTGGTTCCATTGTGCTGAAAAACGTAAGGAATAGGGCAATGTTACTGACATGCGGAAAAACAGAAACCAATCTTTTATGGCAATGTGTCCACAACAAAAACGTGCAAAAGAGTACAGCATAACTCAAACATACCAACTGCAGCTAGCCGCTATTAGAAAGCAACCAAAAAAAGTACAATCTACTTGGCCTTCTGCACCACTGCAGTAGCTGCCAAACTCCAAACACCCCACTGGAGATTTCCCTAGAACTGCTCCAGTTCCTGTTGCAATTTGTTCCATCAGTGATCAATTACAAAGCATTCTAAATTTAAAGTTCATCATTTGGAGCCTCAAGAACTATTGTGCGCCATTTGTGGCCCCATAAAAAAAAGAACAAAATAATTCCTAGAATTGCCACTGCTCTGAGCTGGTTCCTGACCTCCCTCCAGCATGAATGAGCATACAGAATGGCGTGATAACAGTGCCTCTGACCCTCTACCACCCCACACACTCAAGCACATGCTGGAGAG
>JBBMFX010123650.1:0-22820 GCA_037832545.1 Rhabdalestes septentrionalis | reverse complement strand
AGCTCCTCCAATCATCAAGCAGCAGTCCAGCGTCCTCGTCCGCCCAATACTCCATTGTAGTAGAGCCCGTATTATTTTAGACATTCTAATATTGTCTAGTAGCCCATTGATGCTTGCATTTTTTCGCAAAGTTACAGCGGGATATGGGGAAATGCAGTGTGCGGGAAATGGGGAAATGCAGTGTGCACAATACGGGGGGAGGGGTCCACCAATTAACCCATGAGTTAAAGACCCCCTGACATCTTTAAAAGCTACATTTTAGGGGGTCTCAAATTATGTAAAAAAAAAAGTTTGTTTACTACTGATCACTAAAATTTTAATCTCACAGTGTCGAACATTCAAAATAAAAATATACATTTAAAATTTTTGCCGAGCGGAGCCAGCCAATCCTGTGACCTTATGTAAGTTCGTACTTAGAAATGAAGATGCTAGTTCAGCAGCACACTGTCCACTCGCCACCAGAACTGAAGATCATCTCCTACCAGTCTAGAAGAATATTGGAGACGTTAAGGTGTGTGTGTGTGTGTGCATGAGTGAAGGAGCGAGAACACACGCCATGGTGCTTTTTTTAACTTGAGTCTTCATTCAGTTTGCTGTGTGTATTTTTTCAATGATGTATCTGTCTGGTCGTAGTTGCTGTAGACAGACATTTATGTCACACATTCGGTCACACATTCGGTCACACAGGCTCTCATTTGCACTGATTGCGTGCCAATAGGCCGTACCTGACATTTATTCTGCCGATTGCTTTTGTAATTGCGCCAGATTGGTACCAGTTGTTGTTGTTGTTGTTGTTGTTGTGTCTGCAACTTTGCTTCTCCTTGTAATAAAACAGTGTATATCCATACAACCTTAGTCAATGCAACTTCCTATGTCAGTGTAGCTTTTACTATAGGATATCAGATTTTTTAAATGTTAATTGTGTGTGTTGTCATGCAGGCAATATATTCATTGTAATGCATCCATTAAATACTGTAAGGACCCCTGAATATTTACCGGTATTTAATGACTGCTTTAAGCCGGTCATGGGGAATGCATTCTGCAGTGTGCAAATTATCAGCTGATAAACACAGGTGAAGTTTTTACAACTTTTCTCTTAATATTTATACAGTGCATGGACATTTTGGACAGGTTTTGAGTCCACACTGTAAGTCATTGCCAAAAGTTACATCTTTTGATTAAGTCAGTTGCTCCTTTAAGAGACAAATTCATTTGTGTGTAAGAATGTGTGTCTGTCTTAGTGTTTTTTTCTGACATGACACATTTCTTTTCATTTTTATTAGTGTTAATGACTGTTGCTATGTGTCTTTTTTAAGTGTCAAGTTGACCTTATTAGGGCGGGACTAAGTGTAATGGTTAGGATATCCCAAGGGCTAGGTTTAAGGTGAGGAAAACTTGACACAAAAATGGCTGCTTCTCATGTCGTGTTTTAGTAAAAGTAGTACATTTGACTATAGGATTCCTGAATAAACCCTGGCATCTGACCAATCACAGTTCCTTTTGTGATTCCCTGTGTGTTTTAATTAATTAAGGTTTTACAATCTGAAATTATGGTTGTCATTGTTTCGTCAGTGTACTTATTGGATATTTGACAAATAAAACCCTGAAATATTTAACCCAAAATAACATTAAAATACAATGAAACATTGAATAGAATTTTTATATATTTCAAGACATTTCAAAATTTCAATGTATAGTATTACTGTCAGAATGACCTGTTGGTCCCCTTGGCGCAACCCTGTCATAGTCTGCATTTCCTCCAGTTCAGCAATTCATTTTTGACCTGTCACACACAGCTTCAGTAGGACTACAGGCTGTCTCCATGTTTTTGTTTTTTTCATCTTGTATTTGATTAGGCAGTATTGACTGTGTGTTGATTTCTTTACATGCTCTTGTCACCCACCCCCCTCCTGCTCCTCCTGCTCCCCCCCCCCCAGCCAAGCATCCCACCAAACAAGACAAAACTGAATGTGATGGCAGAAAATGGCCTCAAAGCCAGAGGATCCAAAATCCTACCAGCAATAGTGAGTCATTCATATCAGTGCAATCACTCCTATCTGTTGATAACTGTTTTACTTGAATTTAAGGAACAGTCATTCCTGTCATATTCTATTTGTGCTAAGATCAAAGAAAATATTTAATTACTCAACCACTTGTACTAATCTTGCTAACAGTGAATGTAAGCTAGCAACCACCAAGTTATATGAGTTTGTTTTTCTGTCATGTCATGCAGTAATTCTGTCCTTACTATATAGAAAAAAGTATTGGGATGCCTTACCATTACACTTTAATGACATTGTATTCAAATACATTGACTTTAATATGGAGCTTGAAAAGGTTCTTCCCCAAGCTGTGCCCAAAAACCACGGTGTTGTACAAAATTGCTTGATTTTATGCCCCCTTGGCAATGGGTATGATTGAAACGCCTGAATTCAATAACTAAGAGGTGCATCCCAATATATTTGTCCATGTACTGGTGTGTTTCATTCGATCGAATTAACTCAAAAACAGGCCATTCTTGAACCGGATCAGGAAATACTATTATATGTGCTGTAAAGATGTTAGTAAAGGGCTGGGCCTGGGTCCCTGCTTTGAAACAACTGTTATATTTAACATGTTGCTTTTGCTTTAGAATGCTGGTGCCCGGCCAGTAGGCTCTGAGGCATTGTTAAAGGAAGAGCCATTGCGACTGAGCGCAGAGAAGGGGCCACTGCAGGGCCGCACTGATCAGGATCACACAGAGGAGCAGGAGAAGGAAGAGACCGGACCATCGGTGAGAATGAAAGACACAGTGCATTTAAACAGCACAGTAATCTGTACATGTCCCATGATTATAAAAATGAATGTGAGCCTTTTAGGAAAGCCTACTTCATGAGTAACTGAGCATTTTTGTAATGTGAACATAGCCTGTTTGCCAATCAAAATTTGTGTGTTTAAAGATCACTCAGGTTTTTAGCCTGGGCAGCAGTGATTCTCCAGACCCTGGGGTGGACCTTGAGCCAGAGCTGCTGGAGCTGTTGTCAACACTGCATTGCATTGTGCTACCTATGCTGTGGTGCCCCCTGCTGGTCGAGGGTCCGCGGCTTCAGCTGCTACAGTGCTCAAAACTGTCCTCTATGGCGGACACAACTGTGGAAATAGAGCCCAACTTTCACTTCCACATCACTGTCCAGGGCCAGCCACTGCTGCCCACCCACCGGCTTTATCTCGTCCACCCGCCCCGCCTCAGCTCTGCCACACAGGTCGCCGCCCTGCTGGAGGATCTGGAGCGATATTCAGTGTGCAGAGGTTTTGAGAACACGCCACCAAAAGGCCCTGAGCCCATCATCCAGGAGCGTGCCGCTACCTGTGATTTTCTAGTGCTGCCAGACGCCAAACGTTGTGCTCGGTGCAAGTGTGGCGAGCACAAATAGTGAAATAAATGCGTGATTATGGGCTGCAGACTGTTTTACAGCTGATTTCTGCCAGTTGTTTTGACCTATCCATGCTGTTAATGTTTTTTTTATTTTTTTTTTTATGTCTGTTGCTAGGTTGGAAAAAATCCCATTAATCCATTGAGCTACGTACTGGATTTAGAATGAGTGGTAAACTTAAAATGGTTTTATGCATGCAATAGGAAGACACAACACCAAGCCTGTTTTTAATAACACACTCTATCTGTAGGTATTTTGATAAAAATGTAACCTGCGGAATAAGGAAATGAAATAGGCTGGATGAAATTTTTGCCAGGATTTCTCCACCCTCCCAATGGGAGCTGAGAAAGAACATATAGCATAGACAAGCCAATTCAGTGTCCCTCACTGTAGCATCATATAAATGAGCTTAGAGAAATGAGAGCTACTGCCATTGTCAGAGTCCTCATATGTGGTACAAATGATGCCCAGTTGTTCCAACAATAACATTGGTTTGCCCACAAACAGTACTTGTGCCATGCTACATTTTTTAATGCTCTGTAGCGACATCAGCAAGCTATCTTTAATATTGTGCTCTTTGATGATCAGTTTATATTAAAACAATATTCCAACAATCCTTTTCAGAAAAATCGCTTGTACCGTTTGTTGTTAAAAAAAAAAAATTCAGTGAAATGTTCGAAAGTAAGCTATGGTGTGAAAATAAATTTTCCAGAAAGGATTCTTTGCACAGTGCCATAGAAGAACCACTTTTGGTTCCATAAAGAATCTCTTCTTTTATGAACCATTTTTGTGAATGGGATGTGAGTTCAGGGTTCCATGGTTCACAAAACTGCAAATTTGTCTTGCATATCCACAACCGTAAAACCAGATCATCTGTGTTCTCTCATGGTATGATAAGACCCTTTTTTTAATTTAGCATTTAAAAAATCCCATATTCTGTTCTCTGAACATAGTAATTTCATGTTAATGAACAACACTACTCCTCACAAAATATGGAGCAGAATTCATTCCAGGCCAGTTAGGTCAGTAAGCTTTCATACGTTTTGTTCTCAGTCAGGGTTTGTACAAAACTGGAAGTAGTGGCAGAGTGGTATTAGCAATATGTTCACATTTCTAATAGAACTGAGGTGTTCCATGCTCCATGGAAACCTATTGGAGGGACTTCATGCGCTATATCATGCTTAAGCACATTTTATTAAAAATTCCATCATCAGGCTGCTGAAAATCTTATGGGGTGAAACTCATTTGTGTTTTTGGGTCCGTTTTGGGTACATAGAAACATGAGTGTCATTGTTGCATGGAAGGAGCTGTTGTTTGGGCCTGTAATGGAAGATTAATTGGTGTTTTGCCTTTTGATGACGTTTTGTATATACAATTTTTTTTTTTTCCCCAGAAGAAAAAACATTTGGGTGGACCTTACCACATGTTCAGTGTGTGGTCCGGGGCATGATTAATTATTTTGTCGCCTGTTTCCTAGTGAATGTAATTCTACAAGGCACAGTGTTCATGGGGCACCACTGAAATGACAGTAACTCTATAATTTATGTGAGTTTGGTTTTGTTAATAATTTCTCTGTTGTAACTGGATGGCATTGATGGTTTCCTCACTGATCTTGGTAGCTCCTCTTCTTTCTGTCATTTTGTCATTCCTACTATTCTCAGGGCTGGGGTTTCAGAAAGCAATGAAGCGGCTGGAAAACCTGCGCACATAAACACGCAAACATGACATTTTTATCATGCGAGAGAAAACTGTTCACATTTGGGCAGTTATTGACTTTGTATATTTGAGATAGGAGTGTATGAAGAATACAGTGAACCATTTCTACATTTGTTTCTATATTTTGAATATTTTTATTTTGAACAATGTTCATGTTTCTGCAGCTTTGAACAAATCAATTTATGGTTTAATAAATCATATAACAAACTACATTAGCACTATTCTTCATCATCATCATCTCTGGGGCCACATCACTGTTCACGGGTTGGAAAGTCCATCCTGTTGATATTGATTATGTGGACTAAAGTTGTCATGTTTTTCTCAATCTCAACCACACGCCTTCCTAACCAGACAAATAGATTTGTCATTTCAACTACACACACAGTGCACAGTTAAACGACATATTACTCTAGGACCATGTTGCAACACAAAACAGAAACAAGATAAAGTATATATGACTGGAATACACAGTATAAAAAGTATGTAAGAAAGTGTAAAGATTACAAAATGTGACCTAACATGAAGTGCACACAACAGGAGCTGTAACAGAACAGTTATAATCAGCACATCATGACGACATACTATAATCCAACAGCAGTCATTCAGTTTGCACATATGCAAAGACTGAGGAAGGAATAGCAATAAATCATTATGCAAACTTTACCCTCCGCCAGGTTAGAGAATGTGAAGTACACTATATAGGCAAATGTATTGGGACACACCATTATTGAATTAGGGTGGCCCTTAAATTCCAGTGAATGGTAATCTTAATACTTCAGCATACCAAGACATTTTAGTTTTAAAAGGTGCTCTATAAAGACTGACTGAATGTGACGCATTCTACAGTATGTTATGTATAAAAACGGTGCATGAGCCTAACTACTTTAATGGAGTGTGTCCATGATAAAATGCGCACATACTGTACATGCTGGTGAAATGTAACACTGTAAAAACACATTCTTAACACCTGTAACAAATGTCCAGTACACGTAAAATATTTACAATGTCAGGAGATATTTTTGCCCATTTTTAACTAAGTTTGAATTATTCTCCGCCGATTCCTGATTTTTAACCGTCACCATAAAATCTCTATAGCATATAAATATGGGGACTGACTAGGCTATTCCAGAGTCTTGATCTTCTTCTCTTCTGGAACCACTCCACTAGGAAAGACCATCCTCATTTGAAGTGCACAGTATTCCTGAAGATAAACAAACCCATTAATATAATTCTGCCCCCACCAGACTTTACTTTTAGGATGGTATTTGGTAATGGACTTCATGCTATGTTGGCCATTCATGCAATGTGAGGCAATGAGTGGCAAAGCAAAATGTTTTCAACAGCCTGTGTTGTTGAATGGAGGAGTAGCATGTGCTGCACAGATGCCCCCTGGGATTGGTACAAAAATTGGTTGTTTTGAAGAATGTCAAAAAACATACCTGAAATGTTCTTATGCAATTCTATAAAATTAATTAGAGACATTTTTAGACTTGTTGTGGTAAAGAGTGCTACTTTTCTTTGCAGCTATGTTGCATTTAACTAATTATATTTAGAAAAAATGAGTATTGTATAAAGTAAAAACTTCTATTTTGCCTCCTGTGAATAGAAGCACCACAGCCAAATTTGCATTGAAAATATTTGTGATATATATGTTGTTCTGTTAAAAATCAGTTTATCGATTTTTCTATACTTCATTCTGAAAGTAAAAAATGTCAGCTGTAGATTTCAAAGCTACTTTGATAAACTGAATTCTAGACAGGAACCACATTCCAGCAAAAAAAAAAAAAAAAAAACAGTTGGAAGGTGAACTATGGCCAGAGTACTTCTTCTTTCTAGTGGTTACTATCATGTTGCAGGAAATCAAGATTGTAGACATAGGATAAATTTCACAACCTCATGTGGTTTGTTTGAGTATATAGTACTAGTGTGTATTTGCCAATGGTTCTGTAATGTTTCAAAGGCAGTTGGGTGGACTAGTGGTTGGGGTGTTGCCCTTGCAGTTACAAGGTTTTGGGTTCAAAACCCAACATTGCTTGTGACATGACTGAGGAACCCTTAAACAGGGTGTTGTCCCCACACACTGCTCCCTGGGCACCCCTTGTTGGTGGCAGGCCCCTGTTCAACTTGGTGAACAGGCTGAGAGAACAAATTTCACACTGTGTGCTGTGGTGTGTTCACACTTGACTATACAGGGCCACTTTACTTTAATTCAGGCAAATATGATTTGATCTTAGAAATTATGCTTGAATGGGTAGATTGGGGGAGTTTTTGCTCTACTCACATGTTCCCAATCTCACCTAATCTTAAAGGCTTTATACAGAGTTGAAGGAGCTTAAGTACATTAAGTGGGAAAATGCCATTTTTGCCAGAAGAGGTGTCAGATCTTTGGGACACGCGATTTCTGCAGATAGCATAGAAAAAGATTCCACTAAAGTTGTAGCTGTCAAGTAGTAGTAGCATTAAGCACTGCCTGAACACAACACCACCCAGATGCATAATATCTAATAGCTTCAGTAAAGGATGATGTCCGAAAGGGCAGGAGCGCCGCCAGGGTGGGAAAGGTTAGAACGATTCTAGGGGCCCACCACTGACATGGGACTCTGTTAGGGGATAGTAATATTATCTTAATAGAGGGGGGGGCCAAAAATTCTAATCTTTCATGGGGCCCAAGATTTCTGGCGGGGCCAATGCGAAAGGGGCAGTTAGAAATTCTTGTATGGGCTCTTTAGACCTATTGTGATCATTATTCTTAAAAACTCCTGACCACACAGCTCGGAATGGTCTAGAGGTATGGTTCTTGATCATGAGGGTTTTTTTCTGGTAAAACATGCACAGCTTTTAGGGGTATAATATTACTGTCAACAATGTGCAATGTTGTATAGCTTTTAACCTATCGTTTTGCTGCTCTTACCAGCACCTTGCGTAATAGGGTCTCAAAGGTAATGTTGTTGAGAACCTTCTTTAATGATGACAGCAGGCACAGCACTGAGCCAGAGGCACGACCTGTTTCTTGTAAACCATGGCCATTACCAGCTAGTCAGATGATGGAACGACGTTTTTTTAACCAAATTTTCAACAACTGAAACCTGTAGTCTTCAATGGCATGCCCTCTGTGATCACACACATTTTGCTTGTATGTACACTATATGGACTAAAGTTTTGGGACACCTGACCTTTACAGCAACAAGGACTTCCAAGCACACTGCTTTCACATGTACACACCTTAATATGGAGCTAGTCGGTCATTTGTGGATAAAAGAGCTTCCACTCTTCTTGGAAGTCTTTCCACAAGGTTTTGGAGTTTCTGTGTGAATTCATGCCCGTTTGAGGTCAGGCACTATGATGTTGGTCATAATCTCCCTTCCAGTTCATCCCAAAGGTGTTTGATGGGGTTGAGGTCAGGTCTCTGTATGGACCAGTCAAGTTCTTCCACACCGAACTCATCCAACCTTGTCTTTATGGAACTTGCTTCGTGCTGGATTAGAAAAGGGTATCCACAAGTTGGAAGCATGATGTTGTCCAAAATGTTTTGTATGCTGAGGAAATAGGAGTGCCCTTCACTGGAAGTAAGTGTGTATCTTTATTCTTTATTAAGCAATTAAGGGGTTTGTGTTTGTCCCAAAACGTATTTAATGTACGTCCGGCGCTAAATACAAAACACAAACACAATTAATCTAGAACTGATTCTGTGACTGAGCTTAATGCGCAACGAAAAATATTGGCCAGGACACTCTCAGGCTTTTATCTCAGTAGTTCAACACGATCAAAAAACATACCCCTTACCTCTGGGCTCTGTGTGTGTCTACAAATTGTAAGAGCTGCATGTCTACTGAAGGGTTAAAGTGTGAGTGCTCGTGCTTCGACCTTACAAGCACTGCTGCACCAACCTGCCTGCTGTGTGATAGCGGTGTGTGTGTGTGTGTGTGTGTAAGAGACAGGGAGAGAGTGAGGGAGAGAGAGTGAGACACAGACAGACAAACAGACAGGGGAGGGAGGGAGGGAGACAGACAGAGAGAGAGAGAGAGAGAGAGAGAGAGAGAGAGAGAGAGAGAGAGAGACCGGAGGGCGAGAGAGAGAGAGAGAGAGAGAGAGAGAGAGAGAGAGAGAGAGAGAGAGATGCAGCTATGGGGAGTGGAGCCGTTTCGTGTATCTCTCCCTCAGCACTGACGCTGTTTCTGCTGCTGGGCGTCTTCGCGAGCGTCAGGTAAACCCCCAACATTCTCATCTTCATCTTCAACCGCTGGATCGTGTATATACCGAAGCAGGCGCGTGGTTAATCCTCATTTCTCCATGGCATGTTCTTATGCACTGGTGTTGCATCTGAATCTGATCCATTTTTACCCGTATGTACGTATGGATATGCTTGGACGATTTATGGGCTGCGCCGCTATATTGCGCGTCATTGTGCCGTGTGTGTATGTGTGTGTTCGTTCAGCCACACTTAGTAATCTGCGGAGGCTCCGGTAGCAACCCTTCGTCTCCAGTCAACGAGCTGCTCTTTTATTGTCAGAGATATTGTCAATTTTCTAACACGATCACTGATTAATTACGCTGCGACCAAACACTACTAATACAAGAAACGGCATGGGCGTTTTAGCTGAAATTCGTTTTAATGGCTGAATCTGCTCCTTCTCACATGGCACGCAGCTCATTCTGTGTGATATCCTGGCAGTCGGTGCTCATCTGAATGCCTTCTTATTCAGACCAGGCTTGTACACCTGGCCTTGGTTTCAAAACCAGTCTGCTGCATCTGTAACACACTGTTCATATAGTTACAGACTGTCATTTTCCTTGACCTAAAATAGGGCACACTTACTGATGATAGAGGCCAATCACCACATAATCTGCTCACAATGAGTCATACATATTTACAGTTTCCTTTACATCCATATCTTTGATAGAAGATTTTATCTGCCATGTGGGTGTTTTTATGTTTAGTACAACACCTATAAATGACCAGTTGGTGTCAAACACATAGAACATAAGTGCTATAATGTTCACATGTTAACAAATATGCTAAAATGCACATGTGACAAATGGGTACATTTGCAATTGTGTGTGACCACATAAATATCAAATCTACTCACAAAAATGAACCATGCACTTTTACAATTTCATTTACATCCATTTCTTTCACATCATCAAGAAGCATGTTGGCCATGTGGGTGTTTTTGCATCCATAAGCAATTTCAGGCCCCAGTAGTTGATTTTTTTGGATGTTCACATTTTTTAAGGTAACACTAATATAAATGATCTATTAGTGTAAAACACTTTTAATGAAAGTACATAACAACACTCTTTCAATTCTGGCCATAAAGTAAAACATTTAAACTGCCAAAACTACCTTTAGTTGCAGAAACATGTATAAACATTTGCTGATGGAGCTCAGCAGTTGCCCGCTGGCTTCAGTTGTAAGTGAATCAAGAGGTTTTCTACTACAAGCAAACAGGTAGTAAAGGGAGACATGTCTAATTTATTTTTTATACTAACTGACCATAAACACATAAAACATGGCTGCAGCAGAGAAAGGTTGAAAAACACTGGAGTGTTCCTTTAAATCATCTTGGCATTCCCTTGTGCTGTATCAGGCAAGCTAAGCATTTTCCAAATACACTGCTTTATGTGTGCAGATGTTTGTGTGTTGGAAGTAGCAGTGAAGGCCTTGGTTGTTGTAAATGAAAGAATGGGATTATCTTTAATTTTAGAGTTAATGTATGCAGTGGTTTTCTGGGGGCAGGATGTGGTTTTGTTGATTGTTTTGCTGCGAGAGGGTGGAATGTGAGCTGGAGATCGATTTCACAAATGGACATTTAGTGATAATTAATCTTCTGCATGGTTTAAAACAAGTTTATCCAACAACATGATATTTACACACTCAGCCTAGTTCTAGGAGGTACAATGTTAATACTAAAATATACATTTTGGTGTTTGTAGTTTAGCAGTATTGCTAGATAGGAAAAACTTGTCAAGGCATTAGCTAGCAGTTTGTCACATTAATGCTCTTTATGTCTATGAAATTTTAATTGGTATATATGTGTTGAATATTTTTATTTAATATTTCAATGTAAAATCCTGGAATCGTGACACTCTCGCAAATAATAGTTTGGACTATATTTCTTTGGCAAAAGACCTCTGAAGCAGTTTCTTGGAATTCCAGGTTTAAGATCTAATAATGCAGATTAGGGTTAGAATGGTGAGGACGATCTCCTTAAAGCAGAATTTATGTGTGAATTGGAACTGGGGTGTACTGAAACATGTAACGAGTATGAACTTTTGTCAAGTAGCCCACCATCTTTCACCCTCCTGCATTCTGAAACAGCGCTTTTAGCCGATGCTAACCTCAAGGCTTTACTAGACTGATAATGGTAGGGCATGGGGCATCGCGTAGCCAGTGCAGATAAATTGCCATTTTTACACCATTAACAAGGCTCAAAGTAGCTCCACACTTCATTTCTAGAATTCTAAGGGCCCTGACATTTAAAACGAGACATTGAGAACTTTGAAAGTGCACAGGTAGCTTATAGTGTATACAGAAAATACCATTGTCAGGTCGCCGCCATCTTGAAATTAAGGCACAATAATTCGACTGACGAGCATGAACTAAACTACAGCTGATTATGTGTATACTCCCATTAGTTTTAGACTGGAGATGGTGCAACAGGAGTTGACAAATCTCGCAAGGATGACAGAATATTTTGCAATCTGTTGCCCTATCATCCCTGTTCGTTCATGCTCGTCAGTTGACTTATTGTGTGGGGAATTTGGGGGCGAATGATGGTGGGCTACTCGACAAAAGTTCATACTCAATATCATGTTTTAATACACCACATGTCCATTTTACACCAAACTTCTCCTTTAAGAACACAAATAAATTGTGTTCTTAAGAGCAACAATATTGAATAAGGGACCCAATCAGTCTGCGGTTATTTACATTTGCGGTATTTAGCGGACACTTTTATACAAAGTAACTTCCATTCCCTCACTACAGAGGACAGTCTCCCTGGTGCAACTTGGTGTTAAGGGTCCACAAACCCATTTTACGTGGCACGATGTTGAGCACAGAATTCAGTTAAATGAATCCACCCAGAATGATGCATGTTTCTTGACTTCTGCTGTTCAAATGTTCTGGTGGAGCCAAAAAGAGAAAGGTATGATTGCAGCGGCCTGTTTAAGAGAGGGAATGCAATTAGACGACAACCAAACCAGACCAACATTAATTTTAGGTGCTGCTGGTGAAAGTTTCATTAAGCAATCAGTCTCATAAAATTACTTGCATTTATAAATTATTGTAATTTTAATTAACATTACAGTTATAATTATTTTGTAGATATATTAATTAAGTGTATTCTGATCATTTCAATTCAGTTCAATTCAGCGATTTTACAACCTATGTTGTCACAAAGCAAGGTCAGAGCTTCTAGTGAGCAGGTCAAAGGCGAAAGAGGAAAAACTCCCTAAAGCTGGACTGAGAAACCATGGGAGGGACCAAGACTCAAATGTGGAATACATCCTCCTCTGGTCAACCCGGAGAGAGAGAAATAAACCGCGACTCTATGGAGATAACTAACTACAGTTAAGAGTCAGTAAAGGTACATGTGGATGAGTCCCTTGATATTCTCGAGTCCACAACAGCAGGAACAACCATTTCCACTGTAGCTTTGGACAGCAGTTGCCCTTGCATGGGGAGGATGATGTAGAGTAGCTGAACTAGTTAAGGACATGTTGGCAAGGGGTCCCAGTGTTTGCAGACCTGGTGTAGTGAGCTTGGGCCTAAATGGTGATGAGTTAGACAAATGTGCTTCAGTTTACTGGTATAATAGATTTAAAAACTGTGTCTGATTACCGACCTACATATAGCAAATATAATAGTATATATGATAGTAAATATAATTACTGGTAAGACTCCTTTAAACAGGCATGTAGGAATAGAATCTAATGTACAGGTATAACAGTTTGAAGAGTAATTGTAGTGAGTTCTTCTTATTGAACTGGATTAAAAGATGTCAACCTGTGATTCAGGTACCTGTGATTCTACACCTCTCTAGTTACTAATAAGTTTAGAAATTGTAATAAATGTGTGGTAGTCTGTGTGTTAGTCTGCAAGGCTCTCCTTCCAGAAAGTGAGGAAAGATTCCAGCTTGGTTAATCGCCGTTTATGCCCTATTGGATGTATATTTTGCTTTAAAGCATGTCTGATTATTATACTGAGAATAATTATTGAGAAAGAGGTCTAATTGTGTCTATATTACTTAAGGAAATTATGTGAACATAAACCCTGTTTTATAATTAGTACTAAGTACTCTATAAATTATTCCTGTTCCTCCTAACATTTAGTCTAGGTCTGTGTATGTAGTTGTAGCTTGTGGCCCCATTTAGAGCAACAAACTCGTTAGGTGTAATCCAGGTCTCTATAAGACATAAGGATTCAAAATTCGGATAAGTTTTTGCTTTAACAAAATCAGTTTTAGGACCGGTGTGTTATTAAATAGTCCCATTATTAGCTATAAATCTAAGGTGCTGATCTTTCTGCTTATGTGAGACAGATTGATTAAATTGTAAGAACACACTTACTGAGCTTTCCTACTTTTCTGTTCAGTTCAGGGGACAGCCACACTCTTGATAGTGTGGAACCTTGGTGATGACTCACAGCAGCTAGCTGATGGTCGCTTTAGACAGACTGCCGCCTGGCCTCGGTGGTGGTTTGTCCGCAGTGACTATCTGAGCTGCACTGCCAGCTAGCTGACAGACTATGAGCTATGCTCCTGGAGATGAGAGCAGAAGGATCGATACCATCCCAGGCTAAGAGACCAGGCTTACACTTGAACCTGGACCAATAGTCAATAAAGCTCACGTTGTTTTCAGAGCACCACTAGGACATATCTATGGCTAGCTATCAGTTTCCCTACAATGTGTGGCACTCTGGTGCCTGTTACACACCTAACAGTAGATGGTCCTGGAGCCTCTGAACGAGTAGCTAATTCCATATGCTGAATAACTGAGTCATGTGAATGGGAGGAGGAGAGTGCTCGCATGGGGTAGTTCTCACACAAAAGAGAGCTTTTTGTGTATCCCGCCGAATCGGCCAGTGGTGGGGGCTCTTCAGGAAGAGTTGAGGGCGTGCTATTTCCCCCTAACACTATGAAACAAAATGTACTTAAAATGTGTTTAACACTACCTTAATTTACCCCTGAAAATATGGCAAACACTTTAATTTGAATTAAGTAGCCATTCATTTGTTCATTTATGGTATGAGTGTGAAACCCCTTAGTCCTAAACATAAGGCATTTGTTTCAGGAAGTTAGTTTATTTAAGGGGCACATTTTAAAATCAGCCTTAAAATGTGCACTTTTCCTCTGAATTTTCCTTTAAGGTAAAGATAACGGTAATTTTAAGTGGTAAAATTAAGAGGTTTGGTTTTTCGTAGTAAAAGGCACCTGGATTGGCTAGCAACAAGCGGTATTCTTGGCTCCCATTCCTAGATAAAGTCAGGATGCGCTCCACTAATTCTGAACCCCCAAAAATGAAACTAACAGACACTTTAAACAAGTAAAATTTTGCTATTGCTAGAATTGAAGGAAGAGTCTGCCCCACTCAGAACTGACAAGGTGCTAAGCAAACTCCATGCTGAAACCTTTCGTTTGTGGAGTGATGCGGATTGATGTAGAAAATAGTAACCACCTAGAACAATCAAACTTACCACAGCAACTGATCTGGAACTGTTCTTCAACACTCGTTACACAGGCCTCCGAAAGACAGACTCTGTGATAGCTTTTCCCCACAAGCCATCAGACCCCTCAACAGATTGCCTGAGCCTTCCAGTCACCCACAACACCGGAACTGTGAACAGAGCCTAATTTGTCCTTTTGCACTGTCTCAGGGTTACTGCATTTTTATAGACTGTCTGTATATTTCTAATGAATTACTGCTAATCAGGGGTGCCGCCAGGGAGGGAAAGGTTAGAACGATTCTAGGGACCCAGCACTGACATGGGGCCCTGTGAGGGGCTAGTAAGATTATTTTAATAATAATGTTGCCCAAAATTATAATCTTTCATGGGGCCCAAGATTTCTGGCGGCGCCGCTGCTGCTAATCATGCCCCCATGTACTGTACACATAATTACATTCCAGTATTCCATTCATATTTCCACTGTTAATGCAAGATTTGCACAATTATCTGTATGATTTTGTATTAAACTTCACATTTTTACTTCTATGTATAGTATATTTTCGTGTGTTACACTGACTTTACTTTGACTTATATCTTTATCAACATAAGCCAATTAGCCTCAACATTAAAACCAGTGATGGGTGATTTTGACAACAGTTTTTAAGTCGTTACAGTGGAGCCGGTAAATGCATGGAATATATCAAGCAGCAAGTGAGCACTAAATGTGAGGAGCAGTCCCACAGAAAACCTACTGTCGCACATTAAAAAACTACAGAAATTTTTCATGTTGGCTATTATGGATGTCAGCAAACACATTTAAGACTTTTCTATCATATTCAGAATCCGGGTTGTCAAGACTTGGGCATGCACTGTTACAACTTGGGATGTCATGAATATAGATTTTGATGGGATGATTATTGTCTGGCAAATAATCACAGTTTCATGATTGTCACGATTATTTCACATGTTTTAATTTCACAGTATAGAAAGTCACATTTTTAGAAGTTTTACACTTTAATTAAAAAAAAAAAGACAAAAAAACTAACTATTTTGTATATGTCCTTCTATAATTTTGGGGAATCAAAAAAACTCATAAGGCAGACTTTAACTGCTTCATTGGTGGGAATAAAGCATATTCAGTTTTTTCCTCTGCCATGGGTTAGTGAGGTCACTGTACAGTCATTCACTGACTCTACTGTCGGTGTGTTTCTAACATTAGCACACATCTGGTGACACATTTTATCCTCCTCAAATTTCTAAGAGAGGCAACAGAAACACCATGTTGAGGAGCCGTTACAATTAATTAGTCATGACGTGTTAAGTCACACTTAATCGTGAAACCGGGTAATCGTAACATCTGGGGCGACTCGCATGTTAATACACCCCACCCCCACCCCACACCCGCAAAGTTTTAAAACATAGCCAGTCGCCCAGAGCTAAGCAGAATCATCTGATCAAAACTACATTTTAACGTATTTTCTAACAGAACAATAAAGAAGCACTGAACATTCTGCTAATCTGAATAGTTGTCTACAGACATGTCTTGTTTGCTCCAACACTTTGCCTCGCTTGTGTGTTTTTATAGCTTTCTGTGAAAAGTACTGGGTGGGGTATGACCAGCATGACCACAAAAGAACAAGTCTGTGGCATTTGGCTTGAAGTTTACTGCTTTGTTTGTTTGCAGTGTCAAAGACTCTGTAGTAGTCTGTAGTGAATCATTAGTGGCATCTTCAGCATTTTTACAGGTCTTATGGGACAGTTTCTGTTTGGCTCTGAGCTTTCGAGATTTTACGTCCCAGATAGAGAGTCTGTATAAACAAATCTAGACTACATAATAAATCATCCATAAATCAGGACCATTCACAATTTCAATCAGTCTTGACCTGTTGTCCATTTTTCTAAATAAACAGAAGTAATCAGAAGAAGTACATGACATTTTGTGGCAGAAATTTAGAGATACTGACTGTCATATTTAAAAACAACATATAGCTTCCTCCCTCACAAAAGAGTAAAGGTATGTGTCCAAACAAATAGTATAAGGTTAAGGGAACTGGACAGTATTTTAGTTTTTTTTTTAGATAATAAGGCAGTGCCAGGTGCAGGCGAGCTGTGGCTTTCAGACATCCACAGACCACAGAGTTAAATATTTGTTTGTCTATATTTTCCTTGGCAGACCTTGTTCAGAATTCGTAAAAATGCCCTAAACTCTTCAGTGAGCCACTGACAGGGATGCTTCATAGCCTCCGTTTATGTGGGATTGGAAGCATGTGTGAGGAAAGCAGAGCGGTGTTAGCTCGAGGCTAAAAGCTAAACCTTCCAGACGTCCAATCACTCGACAATTATTTGGACTGCATAAAGCTCTGGCGAGAGACATAGCTGCAGGACAATATCTCAGACCTGACCATTGGCCTAGATAGACTTATCATCTTCCTAATGGACAGGGAGGCCTCTTTGGATGGTAAGACATGCGGTGAGGGACGGTGTGTTTATATGGTGAAATTGGTGTATGATCACTGCTGCAGTCATGCAACACTGTTCCCCACTGCTAGAGGTTTTATCTCGGGCTTTCTTCCCTGCCGAGGGAGCACAGGGGCATGCTGGACATCACGGTCTACCTCCTTCTGCTAATCAGACACTAACTGAACTGGAAGAAGTTGTAAGCAAACAGCGAATCTGGAAGCATTTCTCATTATTGCTCTAGACTTTAACCATGCCAAAGTCAGTTTTCCCCAGACTTGTCCAGGATGGAAACTTTAGGCCCTCCCTCACCCTCAGCTCGACTCCTCAGAGCATATCACCAGTCCTCAAGTACATCAGAGTGTGCAGTATCTGCATCAACATTTTTAGGGAGGCTATAAGTGGTGATTCCATCAGCCTGAATGAGTTGGCCAGAGTCAACCTGTCCAGTACTATAAGGAGAACAAAGTGGACAAGAACCAATGGTCTGTTAGCACTGGAAATGATGCTAGTACTCAGGTTATCTTAATCTAGCAATCAGGCATCCAGAAACTTAGTAATCAGGAGTCCAGTGATCAGAAACCCTGGAGCTGGTTGTTTGGGGAGAGACTCCATTAAAGACCTTAGTTGAGACCGTAGAGATCCTTCTTTGGTTGTTGCTGGCAACTAGATCACTTACCATCTCAGGACACTGTTAACAGTATGGTGAATATTGCGTGTTTTGTGTAGTAATACCAAGTTTTTTTTCCTCTAGGATTTAAAATTGAGGTCCTGTGTCAGCATTCCCTGTGCTTGTGTAAATGGTCTGGATCCTAACAGACTTGGAGACTCAGCTGAATGAGATAACATGATGAATGGTGAGTTAAAGGATTTGCTTTAGCATAATTTTGACATTGTTGGGGGTTCCTAAAGTTTATCTTTAAGATCTAATATTTATTTTGTCCCATTTTTCCAGCAAGTGAGGGCTGGTCTGACTGAGTTTTGATCAGTTTAACATCTAAAGTCACGTCTTATGGAGGTCAAAGGTCATCTGATCACGGCCATGGGTTTAGGAGCTCCTGGTGAGTTATGCATGTTTATTTTTGAGGGCCGTTAATGATGTGTAGATGTTTACAATCTGAGGATAAACAGGTTGTTGATTTGATCCCATTTGATGACTTTAAGGAATGATCACAACAACCACGTTTGCCTCATCATTGTAAAAAAGTACAAATGTATGGACAAAATTTGCTGCTTCTGTTTATGAAATTTACCTCCATCTATGCTTATCATGTAACATTACGGCACACATCAAATGTATGATGATGTTGGCAGGGAAGATCCATTGCTCATTAGTTTCTATAGCTAATTACAGGACTACAATTCAGAAATCAGTCATGTTTTAGCTGATTAGCTATATTAATTGTGAAAGAGAAAATGGAGTGGAATGTTTATATTTTTTACTGAATTATTTTGGGACCCCTGGTGGACTAGTAGTTGGGGAGCACCCCTGCAATCAGAAGGTTCTGAGTTTGAATCACAGCACTGCTAGTGTCATCATTACCCTTCATAAAGGTACTGTCTCCAGACACTGCTCCTCTGGCGCCCCCCATTGGTGGCAGCCCCCTGCTTCCGATGGCTTCCGATGGTGAATGGGTTAAATGCACTGTACTGTTCACACTGTGTGCTGAGCTATGTAATTCAGGACAGAAAAGCATGAGATAAATGTGTTCTGCATCAATGTATGTCTGTGTCTGTTCAGAGGTGCAGTGTGAGGACAGTAAGCTGCAGGCTGAGCGGATCTCAGAGCTGCAGGACAAAAAGCAGAGCCTGCAGATGGTCCTGAACGGCCGACTGGGGGAACTGCGTCAAGTGTGTCTGCTGGAGGCGGTACATCTATTTACAACACACATGCGTGCACACACATGCAAGAATTTTTGAGTATGACTGAGAAGATTTGTGTATAAAGAGGTGATATTTACATACAGGGGGTCCTCGGGTTCAACATATGAGGTTTCATGTTTACAACGCTCATGTGAGTGAACTAGTTTAGTGGCGCGTGGCGGAGGAATACACAGGCGCTGTATGAGTGAGGGAATACAGATGTCCACGTGCAAGTATTCCATTTGTGTTGCTTTGTTTGGCAATTTGATTGGCCTTTATCATGGTTTCCGAACTTATGTTATACTAATTTTTTAACACTCATTTATTTTCAGTTTATATTTTCTGTTTATAAATTTTACAATTGTGTTAGGATCGGTAAGTGACTAGAATGTGTTTCAACATTCATCAAATTTGGGGGGACGTCACTACCGTAGGAACAGATCTCCAGTTACAGCACAGTGTAATTCACAATAACCCACAACCAGTGTTGCTTTTATACAGCAATTCTGCCAAGTAAAGACATTTTGTCCGCCAAAAGAGTAGCAACCATTTGATAATAGTTTTGACTTCACAGTCAGATGTTACAGCTGTTATGAAAGTGTTTTAGAGTATTATTGATTTGCTATTAGTATTCTAGAGCATATATAAATGGACATGGGTATTTTAAAGACTGCTAAGTAGAACAGAAATCTCCTCAATTTTTTAAAGTAATATATTAAAACATTTTTCCCCATTACACTTTCATCTGTTAATTAGGACACTGTGTATATAAAATGTTGTCAATCAGTGTTGAGCTGCTAACAAACAATGAGAAGTGAAAGAGGAGGGGTGAGAACCCTTTCTTCTTGTTTGTTCAATCACAAATATTTTCATTATTCATAAATGTAACTTAAATGTATTTTTGAACCCCTTGTATATTTGAATATTTGTCTCACTAATCGATTTTTAAACCTCATACAAATTGTAAGGCAATGAAACTTGGGGAAATACAACAATATATCAAAGGAAAAAAACCCATTGGGATCATCACGTTGTTTTTGGCAAATTTTCCTTTTTTGGTAATTTTCCTTTTGGTTTACCCATAAATATAATTTTGGCAAAAACAGGTTTGGAACCATGACCTCTGAGGCTTGCACTTCCTCAAATATACTTTTCCAGCCTTGGAAAAATGTTGGTATGCTGGATGCTTCTGGGAAAATTCACCACTATTGCAAAGAGAATGACCCTCATTGTGGTCCACTGGAATCTGTCCATTTGAAGTTGCATGACTTGGTAAAATTTTCTAAACTGATGAATTCTTCAATGATTGGTTTTTCTGTTCCCTAGTTTGTTTCAATCACAACTGCTGATTGAGATATTTTGGCTGACTTTACAGAAAATATTTTATTTGAATAGTGTTTAGAGTAGGTTTCATCCCACAGTTCAAAGACATGTTGGCTCCGTGTACCTGCGACCATAGTCAGGAGTTACGGAAAATGAATGGATGAATGAATGAATGCTCAGAGTCAACAGGGTTTATGTCTGAGTGTGTCTAGTCAAACTGTAACTGAGAGCACAAAAACTTTTTAAGCAAGGGAATCTGGTGTTAAACATTTATCCATTCAATATACTCACAACAATTTAGTATGACAAACTTGCCAAATCAGAAAGGGAACAAACCTGCTTACTTTTTTATTTGAAGAATATTTTGTGTTTTTGACAAATTTAGAGTATGTCTAAGGAGACATGGACATTTCAGAGTGTGATGAGCAGTTTTAGTTGAGTGCATATGAACATAGGCGGTTCTACAGGGGGGGCCAGAGCACCCATCGAATTGCTCCTGGCGCCCTTTATGTGCCCCCCTAAAAACACACTGGCTCCACCTCGGCCCCCCTGGTAATTTTGGTCTAGAATTGCCACTGTATATGAAGGATACATAATACACACACATAATAACAGAAGGGGATTGTATATTGCGCAATAGGATTTAAAATGAATCCAGATATGCTGTTTAACTCGGTATGATATAAAACAGGTCATTTTACCTAGTATATTTGCAGATACTGTTTAATGAAAGTTCTAGAATTTGATTTCATCAGTAGTGTAAACATTCTTACTGTTTATATTGTGGCTGTAAACATTTTTGTGGCTTATTAAATGTGGATTCACATAAATAAAGAAGTAGCCACAGTAGTATGTAGTTTTGAGATTTTTTGTGACTAGTGTATCTGGTATGGATTTACATTTTTATTTTATTTTATTTTATTCACAGGAGCTGACGGGGAAACTGTCACGTGACTTTCCGCTGGAAGTGGGGGAAAGACCTCCATTTGTTCAGCGGCGAGCTGGACTGGCCCCCATTGCCCCTGTAAAAGGAGAGGTGAGATATGCAGCTAGAAACACCTAGAGAGAAAATAAATACATTCAGGAAATATGAACTGGAAATATCCACATGTATGTAAAAATTCAATCGTTTATACCCAGTACTTATGTATATAGCATAGTTATACCCAGCATTTCTGTCTTTAGCATGTATTTTGACTTGCTTTTTTTAATTAAAAATTTATTTAGACTTTAATATTGTTCTTGTCTCTGGGCCTCTGGGTGTTTTGGCAGCCATTACATAAGCAGATTCCTCCAGGATCAGTAAAGGTTTCTGTTTCTGATTCCCAAGTAGATTCCCAAATTCCCCAATAGGCAACAAGACCCCCAGTCCATCCTCTGTAGATTTATCCGCAGACCCTCAATGGATTACTGAGCAATCGTCGGTAGATACCAAAAAATTTCCAAATATGTCCCAGCAGGCTTGAAAAGAGCCACAGTAGAGATCCATTTGTTTAATGAAAGCAGTTTCTTTGTAGATTTCTAACAGTGTTTCCGACAGCACTGTAGGGGAATGAGCTTGTGGCTATAGTTGCTTCTGGATATCACACCTTACAGACAACTGAGAGAAACACTCTCCAGTTTCGCTGTGAGATATCCAGGACTGGTGAGATACTGTGCTTCAGACGGAGTGTGTGTTTGCTTTTCAGGATGATCCAGGCCAGCGCAGACAGATGAAGACGCTCTTTAGTGGAGCCCTTCGAAGGAATATAGAATCTGATAAAAACACCCTTCACAACAAGAGAACTGTTCATCGTGGGTGTCACACAGGTAATATAACACCTATGTTATATTGTTTCCAATTCAGAAAATATATCCATGACAAAGTTTTAAATTCAAAAGAGCTTGGACAGCCCCGTCCGTCGTATTCAGGAAGGTTTGGTGTGGCTGCTGGTTTTTATTCCAAACGAGCTGCAGCACAGCTTATTCTTCTCATTTAATCAGGTGCTCTTTGTCTTCAAGGAATTGATATTGCACCCTCTTTAAAATATTGTGGTATAATGCCACTATCAGCAGTGGCAGGAATACTACATCATTCAACCAAACTCTATGCGTTTGGTCGTTTTTCATTCATTGTATTTACACTGATTTATCCAACCTTTATTGGGATATAAATGGTTGGGATTGGCTGTACTGTCTGAGACAATCTCATAGGTTTGCGTTGTATTATCCTAGACATTGCTAACATTCTTAGCATGATTAAACCACTTAACACTCTACAACCACATTTTTTTATTAATGGATTTGTGTGCTTTCACATTATATATACACTCACCAAAAATATAAACGCAACACCTTTGTTCCTGCTCCGATTTTTCATGAGATGGACTTAAAGATCTAAA
>JBBMFX010123439.1:0-22826 GCA_037832545.1 Rhabdalestes septentrionalis | reverse complement strand
ATGAGCAAGCCTGTGGCGACGGTGGCAAGGAAAAACTCCCTGAGTGACAAGGAAGAAACCTTGAGAGGAACCAGACACTTCAGGACCACGAGCACTCAGGTTTCTTACCTCTCATGTGTGTGTGTGAGAAAGTGGATTCCAGTGGGAATCTTTACTCTATTAGAGAGCATTCTCAGATCAAGGTGCATGGACTACTTGCTCTCTGCTTGCTCTGTTGCTACACAATTGGGCATATCTTCCATGCTACACTCGTGTTATAGTTGCCCATTAATCATGACAGAATTCAATTAAAAATGCATTTTTATCTAGTAATTAATTGAAACAATAACATTCAAGAGCAGTGTAAATGTTGCTTTCAGAGCATTGTGAATAGGAAGAACATTTTGTGAGTGGGGAAATAATTCTGCAAAATTGTAATCAAGGAATGGCAAATACACAGGAATGGTATGAATGGGGAGGCTATTCTAGAGCATTGTGAATAAAGAGAGTAGGAAAATAATTTGAAGCAGTTGCTACCTGCAAGTGCTCATCATAAGATTCCTCCCAGTTTGAATATCTTAATTAGGCCTTGACACACATTCAAGTGCTTAACAGGGAAATACGCTGGTATCCCAAAGAAGTCTTTAGGGGAAAAAATATGGCAGATCTATTTTAGTGGCTAATGTTTAATCAAAAAACTAATTAAAACAAAGCATAATAATAGCAAAAGGCAGATTGTGGAGGAAAGAATGCTAATCATGTTTAACATAGCATTAAGATAAAATTAGCACGAAATCTGCTTTGAAAAACGGGTGTGCAATGTTTAACTATTTTTACAGACAAAAAGTTTTTTACAAATTGATGATAACCAACAACCGGTAATGTAGAGTGATTATCAAGCAAGGCAACATGCTGCAAATTACGTACATTTTAAGGTAATATTTGTGAGTGGCAGTTCAGTTATAATCTAATTTTCTGTTTAGAACATGTAATTTAATATATAGCATGAGAGTACTTTCTTTATTATCCCACCAGTAAATATGACTTGGTTTGACCATCCCTGTGCTCAGAATTTGTAATTATGGTATTTTTGAGCACACTTGTGTTAACTGAGTGAAGATTACAGAGTGATGTGAATAAGGTGAAATGGGGCACTGGTGGCCGGGTGGTTAAGGTGCTGCCCCTCTGATCGGAAGGTCATGGATTCAAATCCCAACACTGAGGTAGCCTTGAGCAAGGTACTGTCCCCACATACGACTCCAAGGGGTAATAGTCTGGAGATTTACATCAATAATACACAGGTTTAGTTCCATGTTGGTATGTTCTGGCTCATGTGTAGTAGTAAGGCACCTCGGTGAGTAATTTTGTTTGTAAATGTTTTTTTTTTTTACTATATTTGAGGAAAGGCCAGGATGATGTCAGTGAGCCTTTTTCTGTGTTGTTTTAGAAAGGTGCACAATAAGCAAACACAACTCAGCCATGTCCAAATGTAATCACTGCATCTACAGTTTCTAATCTAAGTACTTATAGTATTTAATAAGCAGAGGTGCATACATTATTTCGGCAATACCTATGCCGTGTGAGATAGATGCTTCTTGTTGTGTGAGCAATCTAGGCTAATTTTCACACCTCATGCCCTGGCCAACCTGGCCATACTGATTGTGCCCTTGTGTTGGGCCACATGCCAGCATTAACAGATGGCTGACTGGTTGACAAAGCTGCTAGGACCATGTGTAATGAGATGTAAATATGATTCCAGCTATTTACACAGAGCTCTATAGCACTGAGCAGATATTAAGGATTCCATTGTCGAGGAACACACATTTTACATTGTCCTATTTAGGCACTGATATTTCCCCCAAATTTGTAAACTTATAGAAGAGGGCAAATATTATTTTACATGTAATGAAAATAAGCTATGTAACATTTTGTCGGTTAATAAAATGGTTGACATTTTCAAATAATTTGTAAAAGTCAAAAGTTAAAAAAGGTTGGACAGTGGTGGTATGAAAATGGCCTTCAATGCACCATGAAATCTCATCTTGTTTTTGCTGTCTCATTTAAGTTAACTTATACAGTTTATTCAAGCATGAAGTATGAGATTCCTGGTCAGCCATTGTCTACTTTGTGTGCTAAGGATGTTTAAGTTGGCATATTCTGTTCAATACCTTCATGTGGTCTGGTCAGCCATCTTGTGTTTTAGTTAAACTAGTGTGTTAGAATGATTGGTTTGTGCCCTTTGCCCATATCTAGATGGGCCAGACTGAGGGACCTGTCAACCGTAGTCCTGTATGAGGGTCGAATTAAAAAATGAATTGACCCTGGACCCAGAAATAACCCTGAAGACCATAGCCTTCCAAATCAAATAAGAACTGATTGCCCCAGCCCCAAGGGTGCAATTCCAGAATATGGAATACAATTATGCATGGTAGAAGTGATGGTTTTAACTGAGAATGTTGGAAAATGGGATGGATCTGGAGGGGCACCGGGCAGCTGGAACCTGTAAGCATACAGGATGTATCGGGCAGTCAAATTATGGGACACGGTGTGGAGGCGAATGTGCTGAATGAAGTGCCAAATCCAGTAATCTACGTGGAACAGCCATCTGGGAGGGTGCTGGTGGGCCAAATGCTGGGCAAAAATTGGAGGCTGGAATCTGTGGCATACCTTAAATGGGCTTAACCCAGTTGCAGAGGATGTAAGATTTGAGAGAGCTCTGCACATATGAGGCAGCATGCCCAGTAACACAGCTGATCTGATGCAAAGCATTGGAGAAAGCACTTCACTTGTTGATTGCCGTGCTCTGTCTGACCATTAGTCTGACAGAGAGACTGCACGTACAGTTGATCAGATGGCGGAGGGCTCACTGAATATGGCCATGAATTGGGGCCCTCTGTCCAAAATTATGTCCTTGGAGAACATTGGTCTACATACTCTAAGGTTAGTTCAGTGGTGGTTTTGGCTGTAGGGAGTCTAGTGAGAGCAACCAGGTGTACAAACTTGGAGGATCATTCAATGATGTGAATGGTGTTCTCCGGCAGACCAGTAATAAAGTTGAGGGTGATGTGCAACCAGGGCCGTCAGGGGTAATGGAGAGTACGCAGGACCCCATAGCAGGGCTTCTTGGCAAGAGGTGGTAGGAACGCAAGGTGTCTCACCGTGCAGGTTCCAAGATCCATGCTTGGCTGAACCAGGTTTCCAGTTCCCAGCAAAGTAGAGCCACGATCCTTGCCCCGGCAATGACTTGTCTGGGTTCCTTCCAGGGAGCATCATTTGCACACTATCGAGCAGTTGCACACTAAAGACAGATGAAATGAAAACTGCTCAAAGAACAACACCCATTGTGCCTGTCGGGGAGCCTGTTGGATCAGGAGTATATATTTGGATGGCCAGTCCAGACTGTAAATGGTTCACTGCCACCCTGGAGCCAGTGGCACCATCCCTTCAGAGTCCACTCGATGGCCAACAGTTCTTGACCCCCCACCTCATAGTGCTGCAGAGTGGATCTGAATTTTTGTTGTCACAGGACATCCAAAACATCTACCTCCACAATGAATGACTTCACTGGGTCAGGATGGATGAGAATAGGTGCTAAAGTGAAGCAATGACAAAGTTGGTGGAAGGCCTGGGTATCTTCAAGGATGAGTCGGAGGGTGCCAGAGAGGGATTGATGAGGGTGAATAGTGGTGTGGCAACTGAACTTTTAAAATTCTGACAGAAATTGCTGAATACCAAAAGGAACTGAAGTTGTTTCCTGGGTGGAGGCCAAGAATGCACAGTCTCTGGCTTTTGGGGATTCATTGCCACATTCTAGGGCAAGATGACAAAACGCAGCAATGTGGTGGAGTGCTGGTGGAAGGCACATTTGACAGAAGAGTGAGCAATCTCTTGGATACTGCCTTTGCATGCTGGCAGCACAGCTTGGGGATAGGTCGCAGCCATGACTACATCCACTGGTCCACTTCAATTGTCCCTTCCAAGGTGACTGGCAGTTCATCCTTTATCTGTGGCACCAAACCCTCATAAAAATCTGTGTGGGGCCCCACATCCACCCAAGTGGCCTTCAAGGCTAGCTTACGGAATTCTGCCACAAACCAACTCACCACCTGATAGCCCTGCTGCAGATGGTAAAAGTTAGTGTCTGTCTCTTATTTGCTATCAGGATGGCAAAATGTTGCTTTCAGCTACTTGATGAACTGTGGGAAGGAGTAGGTGGTATTGGCTCCAGACTGTAGGAAGACTGCAAGCAATTCAGCAGCGGGTCCAGTCAGTAGGAAGGCGAGGAGTGCGATGTGCACGCTGTCTGTGGTTTAGTGCGAGGGCTTTAAATTGTTGCACTCCTATTTTTTTTGTTGCACATCTATTTTTGGCAGTTTATGACTGAGCCCACAGCTGTGAACACAGTTTGGTCTACTCTAGTTTGGTCCTTTTAGATATGCACCCCCCTACCGCCTTAAGGCCATCTCTAAATTGACTAAACTAGAGTAGACCAAACTATGTTCACAGCTGTGGGCTCAGTCATTCTGTCAGTAGTTCAGGTTTTGACTGGAGACCCAGTGTAGCAAGATTGATAAACCCTAACACAGAGTAGTGCAAATAAGCAAGTAAATCCTGTTGAAAGATTTTATAGAAAGTCATGGCAAATAGTTTGTTACTACATAAGACCCCTATCTATGATCAATTCCAATCTGGTTGAAGTCACAGGAACCTCCCTATTCAGATTTAGGTCATACCAGAATGACCACTATCAGTTAATAGGGAATCTTCAGTGCACACCAAAGTTTTACTTTGGACATGCTGCCTTCTTCAAAAAGCTGCTAGACACAAAGCATCTGTTTGATCTTGCTGGTTTCTCAACTTCTCTGACGTCAATCCCTCCAAGATGCAGATAAATTCATTCCTGCATTTATCACCTCCATATGTGATTTTTGTAACAGCTTGCTGTTTGGCTGCTCCAACAATAACCTAAATAAGCTTCAATTAGTCAACAATGCAGCCCTTTCTATAATGGGTGCTGTAACTAATTATGCCAGGGTCTCAACTTACACTCCTTACAGTTATAGATCATTCCATGTAATCTTAGGCAGAGCTAACTCTATTCTCTATTTTCTCAAAGGGGAACCAGTCTAAGTCCAACCTATTACCATTGGTGCCCCAGGCCACCACCACTTCCTGGGTCTTCAATTGCTGCAGCCCTTCTCCATGGAGACTCTGCTTCTCCTTTAAATCATCCCTCAGGGACAAATAAAATTATTTGAATTTAAATTCTCTCCCAATCTTTGGACTGACCAGAGGAAGATGGGTTCCACTTTAAAACCAGCGAGTTAGGGAGTTGTCCTTTTCTCTGTTGCTTGCTTACTAGGGGCTTGATCCAGGATTCTGTGAAGTTCAAAATGATTCAACTCCCATTGTGTATCAGTAAAACGGACAACCATTCAGCAGTTTTCAATAACCAAGTCAAACAAGATCAGTTTAAATAACTTAACACAATCAATATTACAAGTATTACTTTTCTCCATATTCAACACAAAATGTCAACACAAACTGCAAAATTATTCAACCCCCTGTTTAGAATCCCTCATAACAGCACACATTTGCAAATCAAGTGTTTTCTCAAGCACACCCAGGGCCTGTATTTAAAAGCGCAGGAAACTAACTCTGATTTAAAACAGAGTTACATTGCAAACTTGTGTTTGACAAAACGAGGCTGTCTCAGGTGGTTTTAATCGGTACTACAACAGTTAAGATGTTGATTTGTTGAATCAGAGTTAACTTATCATGGTTTGTTTGCTTTCACATAAATGGGGTGAAAGAGGCAGACCCTCACCCACCCCCAGCCACAGCCGACAGCTGGTGAAGAAAGTCCAGCGCTGTTTATTAGTCCTAGTCTGTCTAGTAGTAGGAAAACTGTTCCCATGAGGCTGGGCGAGCCGCCATGTTGGTTTATGTTATCTGGTGCCTGGAGGCTGTCTGATTAAACACTCATCTAACCTGGCTACTCTGAGTCCCTTGTCCTCATTAAACATGGTGTCAGAAGCTATGAACTGTAGGTCTCCAAGTTGTTTTAAAATTCGGAAGAGGTTTTTATTACTGTCGAAGGACGCAGAGAGGCGGCGGGAGGCGCGCAGCGGGAGGAGGCATCTGAAAGTTGGATCCTGAAAGCAAGGAGAACAGGGATTTACCAACCAGGATGGCGACGTCTGTGCAAATAACTCCCCCAGAGCCATTTTACTTTTCATGCCCCTCAGACTGGCCAAAGTGGATCAGACGATTCGAAAGGTTCAGAATGGCAACAGCCCTCTATGAAAAAATGGAGGAATATCAGGTGAATTCACTCTTATATGCCATGGGAGACGAAGCTGATGATGTTTTGGCAGTTTTACCTCTGTCTGACACAGATAAAAAGAAATAAGACACTGTTAAATCAGCATTTGAACAACATTATGTGAGAAAACACAACGTTATTTTTGAAAGAGCACAGTTCAATTCAAGACAACAAGAAGGGGAAAGTGCAGAGACCTTTATCACAGCTGTACATAAGTTGGCAGAGAACTGTGGTTTTGGAATGCTTAAGGAGGAACTTATAAGAGACAGGATTGTGGTTGGTATTAAAGACAAAAAGTTGTCTGAACAGCTACAACTGGACTCAGATTTCACACTTTCTAAAGCAATACTTAGGGTCAGACAGAGTGAAACTGTGAAGAAACAACAAACAATACTGCCACAAACAGGGCAACAGACAAAGGAAAGACAAGGACCAGACAAGCTACGGGCTAAAGAGTGCGGCCGCTGTGGGCGAAAAAATACACACGTGGAAAGACTGTCCTGCTAGAGATGTTGAATGCCGTAAATGTCATAAAACGGGACATTTTGCTGTAGTTTGTCGCAGTACTGGAGCTGCAGGCTTACGGGAAATTGTAGAAGGTCCAAATAACAGTGAAGATTTTGTGTTTTTGGGAGAAGTAGGGAAAGAGAGATCAGAACCATGGGTGGAAAGGGTTCTAATGAATGGAGAAAATTTTAATTTTAAGTTAGATACTGGGGCAGACGTTACATCCATGCCTGAGAAGTGGTATATACCGGAAAGAGATGGTGCGCTGCAGAAACCCCCAAAGACTCTGTTAGGGCCTGGTGGGTACCCACTTAATGTGAAGGGCTGCTATAGAGCGCAATTAACAGCAAAAGGGCGCAGTACATCAGAGGATGTTTACCTGGTTTCAGGGCTAGTTCAGCCACTATTAAGCAGACCAGCATGTGAAGCTTTGGGTTTGGTGTACAGAGTACACACAGTCATGAAGTCCGATGTAGATTTCAGAGCAGCTTATCCAGAGGTTTTTCAGGGTTTAGGCAAGCTAAAAATGTCTTACCACATTGAGCTAGAACAGGGAGCTACACCGGTAGCCCTATCTGCTCCCAGAAGGGTGCCCCTCCCCCTCAGAGATACTGTGTGTGCAGAGCTAAATAGAATGGAAGAAATGGGAGTTATTTCTAAGGTTACTGAGCCAACAGCATGGTGTTCAGGCATGGTAGTCGTTCCCGAACCAGGTGGGAAGCCACCTAGGATATGTGTAGATCTCACACCGTTAAATGCTGTAGTAAAAAGAGAATGTCATATACTTCCAGCAGTAGACCAGTCACTTGCAATGATGAGTGATGCTAAGGTGTTTACAAAGCTGGATGCTCGATCGGGATTTTGGCAAATCCCTCTCACTCCACAGTCAAGGCCCCTCACGACGTTCATCACTCCTTTTGGGAGATATCATTTTAACCGCCTCCCATTTGGAATATTGTTGGCGCCGGAGCATTTTCAAAGGAGGATGTCTCAAATGCTTGAGGACTTTGAAGGAGTCATCTGCCACGCTGACGCTGTGCTCGTCTTTGGGAAGGACAAACAAGAACATGACCAAAGACTTCACCACGTGCTCCAGAAGTTTCAAATAGAAGGACTCACTTTAATTTAAAAATGTGAGTTTGCCAAAACTGAAATCATGTTTGTGGGTCACAAGGTCACCGCAAACGGCATCGAGCACAACCCACATAGAGTGAAGGCAATACAACAGCTACCTCAAACCACATGTGTGGCAGATATGTGACGTCTCATGGGCATGGCCAACTACCTAGCAAAGTTTGTGCCACAGCTGGCATCAATAACAATGCCATTAAAGGATCTGCAAAAGGAGAGAAATGAATGGATCTGGGCAGAACCCCAAGAAACAGTGTTCCAAGGACTGAAAGGGATACTCAGCTCTCCAGAAGTACTCGCTCAGTACTCCAACATGGCAGACACAAGAGTTGCAGCGAAACCATCATCATATGGGATTGGAGTATTCCTTACACAAAAGCAGGAAGATGGTTCATGGCGACCCATTACATACATTTCAAGAGGACTAACAGATACTGAGAGGTGTTATGCCCAAATTGAAAAAGAAGCATTGGCTGTCACATGGGCATGTGAAAGACTGTCATCATACCTAATGGGTCTATATTTCACCTTAATGACAGACCATAAACCTCTGGTCCCTCTGCTCAGCACTAGGTGCTTGGATGATCTTCCTCCAAGAGGCTTGAGGTTTCGTTTGAGACTGCTGCGCTTCACTTTCAACATCATTCATGTGCCAGGAAAAAAACACATCACAGCTGACACCCTATCCAGAGCACCACTTGTGGGTTCACCCTCTGCAAGGGAGCTGCATTTCGAAAAAAAGATGGAAGTTTTTGTGGACAGTCTAGTGATCTGGTTGCCAGCCTCAGACAGGAAGCTTGAGACTGTAAAAGTGGCACAAAAAGAAGATAATGTATGCAGGAAAGTGGTTGAGCACTGTTTCACTGGATGGCCAGAGAAATGTCAACTTGACCCAGACATTAAACCCTTTTGGCAGCACAGAATGGACTTTCATGTCGCAAATGATCTTCTGATGAAAGGTCAGAGATTGGTTATCCCCCATAACCTCTAAGCAAACATGCTAGAGCGTCTGCATGAAGGGCATCAGGGGATTTCCAAGTGCAGAGCCAGGGCTCAAGTCTGTGTGGTGGCCAGGTATCTCCACAGAGATATGTCGCGTGGTGGAAAACTCCGAGACATGCCAAAAACATAGGATACAGTTTCGGGAACCACTGCTACCAACTCAGGTCCCAGACCATCCCTGGCAAAAGGTCGGAATGGATCTTTTTGAGTGGTCCAAGAGACAATACCTTCTCTTAATAGACTTTTTCTCAAGGTATGTAGAGGTGGTCAAGCTTAAGTGCACTTCAACTGAAGTCACCATCAAAGCAATCAAAGAGATCTTCTCAAGACACGGAACCGCAGAGACTGTTGTTTCAGATAACGGGCCACAGTTTTCCTCAAAGTTATTCAAAAGGTTTGCTGAGGAGGATCAGTTCACACACGTTACCTCCAGCAACTGCTGATGGGGAGAAACCTGCATACTTCCCTACCACAACCACCAACTAAAATGGATCCACTGTGGCTGGACCTGCGTGCTTTTCAACAGAAGGACGAAGAAGGACGGCGTCGGCAGGCGAAACATTACAACAGGAGACACAGATGTAGTAGTAGGACTACTGTTCCCATGAGGCTGGGCGAGCCGCCATGTTGGTTTATGTTATCTGGCGCCTGGAGGCTGTCTGATTAAACGCTCATCTAACCTGGCTACTCTGAGTCCCTTGTCCTCATTATACAGTCCGCCCCTGCATTTCAGCCTACAAGAACTCCACTTTTCTGCAAAACACACACACACAGTTTATGGACACACACCTCAGCAGACACAGGCCGCCTTGCCATGTTTCTCTATATAATCTCTGCCTGCTCAGCCTATTGTGCTGTTTCACAAGTTTAAACAAAAGAAGCTATTTGGTTATTGCCATTTCTTGTAATTGAATAAGCCATAATTTATGACTTTGCCTGAATGACTATTATGTGCTAATTATACCTACTATCATGCAATATATAACTAGCTTAATCACAAAAACTGTATGTGGTAGGGAAAAACTAAACACAGATTTGAGCATGAAAAACACTATAAAATCCACATAAACTTATCTCTAATGATCAATACTTTAGTTTTTTCACTTAAATACATTACTCTTACTCAAGTAATTATTTGGATGACTACTTTTTATTTAACTTGATTCATATTACTCTAAAGTGACAATATTCTTACAATTTTTGGCTTCTCTATCCACCTGTGATCATGAGGTACAGGTGAGTGTGCAAAAAACTAATTCACTAAGTGTGAACCATGCCATTGTGACATGACAATTATACACCTTTAATTTTCAGGAGGATGTGGGTGATGAAACACTGCCTCCCGATTAACTGTTTTTGCCTATATAGGCTGGAACAGACAATGTACGTGGCCTGTACATGTGAATGCTCAAGCTTAACTTTGATAAAAAAAACAAATTTTGAAATAAAAAACTAAAGCTTGAAATTCAATTCAATTCAATTTCATTTATATAGCACTTTTTACAACCAGGTTGTCATAAAGCAGCTTTAAAGAGTCCAGGTTCGAGCCCCTAGTGAGTAAACCAAATGCGACAGAGGCGAGGAAAAACTCCCTCAGATGGAGGAAGTAATAATAGAGAAGAGTATTGTTATACGTTCACCAGTCTTTCAGCAATTTGTGTGTACCATCATTGAATATTCATTTTCCATTTGCAAGGACGGGAGCAAATAAAGTAAAACAAGACACATCTTTAGTGTGTTCATAGTCTGTATTTTTTGGGGTTTTTTTGCGGAGGGGTGGGCTTATGCTAAGCCACGACTTAAACAATAACATAACCTGGTCGGAGCAATGTCAAAGTACATTGGATTAAACTTAATCACCTTTCATAGTAGAGGTTATTCATGTGATTCATGTGATCAAGTTACTCTCAAACTTATGTCGATCAAGGTTTGATTTCCGAAAAATCACAGCCTGACTTGAACCCCATAGAAAATCTCTGGTGGGATTTGAAGGAGGTGGCTGCAGCAGACAAACCCAAAAACATTAATGCGCTGGAGGCTACTGCTCATAAAGAATGTGTTAAGATTCCTCAAGAACACTGGAAGAAGCAGAAGCTGGTGTCTGAGTATGCACAAAACTTGCAGCAGGTCATGAGAGCAAAAGGATGTTCTACTAATTATTAAAGATTGTTGTCTTAGAATTTATTATTGTGAGATTACAGTAGTCATTAAAAGTGACATTTTGTATTGAAGGTGGAAAAACTATTCATAAAATATTGTGTATACTTATTTAAATTCTTCTTTTTTTGACTTGTTTATTGCAAACAGCTGAAAGTTTGTCAATTTTACCTCTACAGCTGATTTGTAATGGGGGTTGTATAATTTTCAGTGCAACTAAATAAAAAATTGAATTGGTTTGAATATAATGCTGGGATACCCTACTACAAAGTTAGCATTTTACTCTGTTTACTAAATTTGTCCGCCTACACATTTGGATGTTGCAGTTATCTGTAATTCAGGATGATTCAAATTTTCACACTTTATAAACATTTGTCTTCAGCTTTTATTCTGGCAGACACACACAAAAATATGCAATGTCAGTATCAGCCCAAAATCCTCATTATTAGTGCAAGCCTACTTTAAATAATCATCCTTTTAAAGATTCCTTGAAGAACTAAAAGGGTTCCTCTGTGAAATTAAGAACATTTTCTGGCACCTTTATTGTTTTATCCCTATTTCTGACAGCAGACTCTAAGGGTTAAACATTCAGTGCGTGTTTCAAGAAGTTCTCAGGTCTTCATGAGAATCTGATAGGAAGCTCTCATGGTTTATTTTTTCTTATAACATTCTTACACTGTTTTTAACACAAATGTGTAACATAGTTATGCCTTGTGAAACTCATGAAATTCAAGGATGTCCTTTCTTGGTACTAATGTTTATATTGCAGACTGGATCTAATGTATTTACTCCACTGCCTGCCCTCTGCATCACACAAAATATCATGGTCATCTGTTTGCATGATTAATTAATACTCAAACACTGCCAGTTTCAGCCACATCAAGAACAATTTTATGTTAGTAAAAATTAACTACAAACATTCACCTCTGATTAATTGCTTTTCTAGTTTACTCTTAAAAATAATAGTTCCAAATGGAACCAGAGAAGATTCCTTGGAGCCACAATGCAGAAGAACTACATTTAGTTATTTAAAAAACATGTTAATTTATGATGTGTTAATTGTTTTCCATGATTTTCTGCCCAATATGGTTGTTTCTGATGCAGCCACTATTAAGATCATTTACACAATAACACCAACACTAGGAGGTTGAAGGCTAGCATGTGCTCCATCTGAAGAGTCATGCAAAGATCCCACACACCTTTTCAAACTGCCACAAATATGATATCGTTGGACAGAATAATAACCTATCGCCCAGACATGTATGGTTGCAGCACCACCAGGACTTGAACTGATTATCTCCTGATTAGAATATATGGCTTGACAACAATAAAAGGTTTTTCCTAGAATCAGTATGTTCCAAAGTAAGTATCACTGAATCTTAAGAATATATATAATCGCTGTTGCTTTTTCATTGGGCTTTTCCTTTGAAACCCTGTGGCTACTAGAAATGAAGAGAGAAGAAAAGGCATTGAAATAGAGATCCCTTGAAAAAGAGAGAAGAAAAAAGCTGTAAGAACTTCAAAAACTACATGATTTGTTTATGCCTTTACATCAGGACTTTTGAGATTATGCAAAAATTAGGTTTTGATCATCTTAACACAGAAAATGTCTCAAGATCTTCTTCTTTAGTCTTCTCCATAGTTCCAACATCAAGTCACAAGCACAGCAAAGTCAACAAAACACATGCATGATGCAATTACGTGAAAGCAGACCTGATTTCCAAACCACTGCCTCTTGCCATTTTTGTCACAGTCGCGGGTCATTTACAAGTTTTTTTGCAGTACTTTGCCTAAAACTGTACTGTATCCAAAAAAACAACTGAACCTGATGTGAAAGAAGCCATATACAAAATGACAAGAAATTATGCAAAATGCATGCCCACCAATGATAGATATTGATTTGAATACTTACTTGAACGCAATTTGCATTTGTAGATACTGTCAAGCAGTTTGGCAATTTAAGATACACCTTTGTAATTAAAAATAATGATATACCACTGTCAGTGGTTAAAATACTTAAAGTTATGAAGTATGCACTACCTGCTGTATACGTTACAGCAAGTTTACTATACAGTACATTTACTATTTCCTAAATGTGTGAGAGGTTAATGTCCTGTTTTTATATTATTATTCCTTATTTATACATGAGAATGCCACTGAAAATGCATAGCTCGGCGCAGTGTAATAATATGCAAAGCATTGATTGCCTGAACAACCATATACCGCTAATCCTTGAAGAAAATGGTGCAAAAGTTGAAACCGTTTGATTCACATCTGTAGCTGATTTTGGTGGTTCATGCTTTTGCTGGCCCTGGAACATTTTTTTCCACAGTAAATTTAGCTACATTTTACTGGTGTACAACAACTGGTGTTGGCCCTGTTGATTAGGAAATCATATCGCTAAACACTGTACCAGTGTACCAAAAATCTGATATATGACTGTAAAAGCAGGGCTAAAATCATTTTCTGACTGATATAAATCAGCTCAGAGTAGAAAGTATGCCATGTAAAATATTCACATACTACACCAAACATTGAAAAAAGTAAACAAAGTGTAAACAATATTGCCTTTTCAAAAGGGCTATTTCAGATATATAGATAAGCCTTTTATTTGTCACTACACTTTTACATGCAGCGAAATGTAAAAGCTGACCATACAGACAATTACAATACATTACAGGGGGGTAGACAGATCTGTCAAGAGGTAGTAAGGAAAATAAGAAACATATAACGGCATGAGGTAAGTGGCAGAGGAGATAAAAAGACAACTCCTCTCAGACTGTCCTTCATCGGGCAGTCCGAGAACAGAGAGAAAAAAACACCTCAGCATAAAGCACATAAACACGCAATCATCAAGACATAACATCACAAAAAGTGTGTGTGGGGGGGGGATATAAAGATAAAGGCTTATCTATATATCTTGAGTCCAAAACAGCAGCCATCCGTTCCTGCAGCTATGACAGCGCTGGTCACACAGACCCACCATCTCACACTGGGGGGGCATCGAAGGCGTGGGCTGGGGGGTAGGGTGTTATGGTCTGTGTGTGTGTGTGTGTGTGTGTGTGTGTGTGTTATATGCCTGTGTAAAGTCCAAAGTCTTTCACAGGTGTCCTTGGAACAGGGAGAGGAATTCAGAGCGTCTGGTTATCTTGTCTCCAGGAGGTTGTTTTTCCCCAGCAAGGCCCATGCTGGTAAGGGGGGGGCCGAGAAAGAACTTGTATTTAAAAAAATTGGAAACGATGGCTATTTCTGATTTCAACAGCTTCAGCTTCTCCCAGCTCTCCAGCAGACACCAGTCTGCCCATGACAAGGCTCTCTTGGCCTCCGCAGTGATTCATGTCGCCAATGACACCCACTCACCTACCTGGTCCTGCTGTTTTACCTGATTTGAACCTCTTTGGTCGACCCCAGTCTTCGCAACAAGGCATCTGTATTCTGATGATCCCACTACAGTTTATATTGCAGGTCGAAGTTGAATGACACCAAATGGCCAGACCATGACAGTTCCACCACCTGCAGCTTGCCAGTCTTCAATTGCAACCGGTGCCAGTGTTCCGTGAACACCTCAAACGGTCCCCATAAATAGTCCTTAAACATTTCCACCACAGCCGACTTTAATGCGAACAGTTCCAGCATGAAAGCACTATCATTTTGATCATTCCACTCAGCATCAGGGTGCACCAAGAATCCCTGAACTTGCCACAGACATGTCATAGCACGTTTCTCAATTCCCACCAATCCTTTCTCTCATTTCTCACTGCAGTTCCTCCAGCAGCGAAGCCTACAGCACCTCTAGGTTTTTGGAGGTCAGTGGGATGATTTTGGGGATGTTAGTGGTATGGTCAGTAACAGGAACGTCCGCTGGGTATCAGCTCCTTCCATCATCACCCTGGCACCATCCTTCTGTTCTCTTCCTTTCACCTCTTGACACACTCTCACAAAGATCTGATTAACCTCTACAACTCTCTTCTGGCCAGGGCTGCCACCAAATGGCTCCTAAGAGTGGCATCATGCTGTGGACCTCGAAGACTTTTCCTTACCACATTCATTCCCGAATAGTAAGCCCCATAAGTGCCTTAGCCAATTTCACTAGGCCATCCAAATGAACTGAGCCAAGGGACCTGAAACAAAGGAGAGAAAATGATACACAATTTAATCAAAATACATTATCCTATCATGATTAGGGGCTTTTTTCGTGCTAGGACAATAATATACTACCCTCAGTATTTTCATGTGCCCTGCATTAAATCACTAGTATCTGCGTTAACTGGTGACTCTTATGGTAAGGCTAAGGTTAAGCTTAAGGTTAATCTAAAAGGTTAACCAAATCACTTCAGCCTATTCAGAATGCAGCTTATTCAGCTTATTCAGTTTATTCAGCTTATTCAGAATGCAGCCGCAATATTGGTCTTCAATGTTCCTAAACTCACTCACACCACACCCTTATTACGAAACCTTCATTGGCTCCCTGTAAATGCTCAAATTAAATTCAAGTCTTTAACTCTTGCTTTCAAAGCCAAGAATGGTCTGGCACCCCCATACATGGTGATGTTGATCAAACAACGGATCTCTTAATGTCCTCTCAGGGCTTCAAGCACGGCTCGTCTTGAGTCTCCGCCGGTCAAAATAAGAGGGAAACATCCGGCAAAACTCTTCTCAGTCTTGGCCCCCAATGGTGGAATGAACTCCCTCTCACTATCAGATCGGCAGAGTCTCTTGCTGTTTTCAAACGTCGGCTAAAAACCAGGGAGCACCTTGGTGACTAACCATCTCTTATTTCTCCTTACAAAAAACAAACAAACAAACCAACAAAAAAAACACCCTCCTTGCCATCCTAACCACGTTTTACATTCTTTTACAGGTGTTGTTTAATGTGTCATGATTGTTGTTGTTAGGTATCAGTGACAAGTGTTGATCAGGTGTACTGAGCTACAGTACCATAGGCGATTGGTGGATGTTGACTTAAACCTTACTTTACAGGTCCTTGATACTGTTGTGGATTACTTGAGCACTTTTGTACGTCGCTCTGTATAAGGGCGTCAGCTAAATGCCGTAAATGTAAATCTAAATGTAAATGTAAATGTAAACGTAAATGTTAAGGTTAAGGTTAAGGTTAAGGTTAAGGTTAAGGTTAAGGTTAATGTTAAGGTTAAAGTTAGGTTTAGGTTTAGGGTAAGGTTAAGGTTAGGTTAAAGTAAGGAATCAACTTATTATTTCTCTCCAACTGTCCAGGTACTGAAGCATTGTCCTAGCGTGAAAAAAGCCCTAAATCGTTATCGGAGCACATATTTTGATTCAATTGTATTTCATGATGGCTGCATGAACACTCAAGGTTAGCAGCCCTAAATGAATACTTAAAACTTTGTCTCTCCACCGCACCTTGTGGGAGAACAACAAACAATCATGGGTGCCATCTTTAAAAAGGGCATGACATCAGCCCCTTGGCCTCATTATTGGCTACCCAGCTGCTGGACCAGACAACATTCCTTGTTGCATGCTCAGGATGTGGAGAACAGCTGGGAGAAATTCTTGCAAAAATCTTCATCTCTTTTAGCACACATTCCAACATGCTTCAAGGCCGCCACCATCATCCCATACTAAAGAAGACTTGCCTCAATTATTATCATCCAATCGCACTCACACCCATCATCATGTAGTGCTTCGAGAGGCTTGTCATGAGGCACATCAAGTCACAATTGCCTCCCTCACTGTACCCCCTGCAGTTCGCATATTTTCCCAACCATTCTACAGATGAAGCCATCAACACCACACCTTAGCTGGCCCTCACTCACCTGGACAAAAAGACACTTATGTTAGAATGCTGTTCCTAGACTTCAGTTCAGCATTCAACACAATCATTCCTGAACGTCTGATCTGGAAGGTGAGTCTGGAGGTAGTGTGGAGGTGGAGGTAGCTCAGTGGGTAGGATACTTGCCTCTGGACCATGAGGACCGTGAGGTCCCAGGTTTGTATCCTACCTCCAGCACCACCACTGGTGCAAGACCCTTGACCCCAAGTTGCTCCAGGGAGACTGTCCCCTGTACTTAGGAATGGAAGTCACTTTGGATAAAGGCGTCTGCTAAATGTCGTAAATGTGCGTCTGCTGGGCCTAAATGGTACAATGGACTGGTGAAAAACCATCCACCTGCCCTGAATGTGAATAAAACAAAACTTCAGAGGGTGCAACATGATGAGCATTGGTGATTCCTTTGTGTAAGTTTAAAATGTATAAAAAATATATAAAATACGGACATCTGAATTATAAAATGTATGTGTATACTATATTTAGACTAAATGAATACTAATATGTATCAATATGTATGTACACAAAGAGTATGTGTATATATGTACAGAGTAGATATATAAGTAAATATATGAACACTGTAGATACACACACATACATGTACACAATGTAACAGGCATTGACAATAACAGTAGAAAATGCACCAGAAAAATCATAAATATTTAATTGCACATTTTGCCCATAAGTGATAGTTATACCCCCAAAAAATTGCACTCAAATATTAATGCGCATAACTACTGTGGTGTGTTGGATGTGTGTTTTTTATGCATCTTTGTTATGGAGTCTCACAGCGGATGGAAGAAAAGACCTGCAGAATCTCTCTAGCCGCCTGCCACTGAAAGATCTGCTCAGAGTATCATGCATGGGACAGTATCCAACAGGGATGGCAGCTTAGCTACCATTCTGTCACTCACCTGTCACTCACCACCTCCACTGGGTCCAGAGGGCATCCTAGAACAGAGCTGGCCCTCCAGATCAGCCCGTTTTCTGTCCCCAGCAAAAGTGCTGGTGCCCTTCACTCCAAAAGACCTGAGCCTGTGCAGTAGATACAGCATAATCTGCCCTTTTTTGTAGAAAGCAGTCCAGTCCAGTGGTTGCAGTGTATGATGTTTGTGCCTGCGAATGTCTACCATTAGTTCCTTGGTTTTTCCAGTGTTGATCTGGAGGTAATTCTGCTACCACCAGTCCACAAAGTCCTGGGTCAGTTCTGTGTACTCCTTGTCACCCCCATTAGTGATGAGGCCATTTTGCAGATTGAGTCATCAGATAACTTCTGCAAGAAAGTCTGCAGTGAGTGAGGTCTGTAGTTTAGATGATGAAGAGGAATTGTGCCCAAACCATTTCCTGTGGGGCCCCCATACTGCAGATAACACTGTCCGACAAATAACATGACTTTCATAGTGCTCCCAACAGTCTCCAGGTGAGAGGGGGAACACTGTATCAGGTAGATGACAGCATCATCCACACTAGTGCCAGGCTGGCAGACAAACTGAAGTGGATACAGTTGTGCAGAGTCCTCATCAGGTGGGATGTCAGAGCCACTGGACAGTAGCTGTTTAGGTTCTTGGCATGGGTTCTTGGAATGTGGGGTCTTCAGCACTGGTAACACACAAGAGGTTTTCTAGAACCTCTTCTGCAATCAATCAGCTTTGATTTCTGAAATAATCCACAGTTTGTCGTTGGGAAACCACAACACATTCCTGGTGGTATGGTGTAATCCACACAGAAGTTAATGAAGTCAGTAGAGCAGGTGACAAATCTGTCAATGTCCTCCCCATGGTCATCAAAAAACACATCCCACACTGTAGACTCAAAGCAGTCTTTTAGTGCCTCCTTGCTCTCCCCCGACTACCGTTGAATGCATTGATGACTGGTGGTTCCCTCTGCACTAAGGGCTCAAAAAAGGTGCACTAAGGGACAAGATGCACTAGGTTATGATCTGATCTTGCCAGGGGAGGGAGAGGTGATGAACTGTTTGCCTCTTTGGTGCTAACATACAATAAGCCTAATGTTTTATTGTCTCTGGTGGGGCATGTCATATACTGGGTAAAAGTGGGCAGTGTGGAGTCGAGGGATACATGATTATAGTCCCCTGATTTTAAAAACAGGGCTTTTGGAGAGAGTCACAGACTGCCTCAGTGTTGGCTGAGGGAGGGCCATTATTTAAATAAAGTGCAATAATTCTCTGGGGAGGTAGTATGGTTACATACTAATGGCTAACAGCTCAATGTCTCTGCTGCAAAGTTGTTCTTTCACAGTGATGTGCCCAGGGTTACATCTGTCGTTAACATACACTGCCAGTCCCCCTCCCTCCCTCTTACCGCTCTCTCTCGTCCAGTCCAGCCACAGAAAAAAGCTCAGCATGACTTTCTGCAGGGACTGAGGAGAGCACACCTTCCACCCCTCACTGGTTTCTACAGAGGGACCATATAGAAAATGGGTCAATGGGACCACATGAGTATCCCGCTGACCTGTTCTAAAAATAGCTCAACTCACCAGTGAGCAGCATCTAATATTTAATATTATCCTGTTGCAGTTCTTTCATCACATTTGCATTTTATAGATTAGAAAATTATATGTAAAAAAGCATTTAAAACATGTTTATTATACATGAAGTTATGATATGTATAGTTAGACTCTGTTCTATTGTATCAAACTGGTAACCCTATGTATGGCTCTGTACCCGTGAAGTAGCCCTCAGTTTCAAAATGTTTGGTGACCCCTGAGCATTCTTTCTAACTGCATCACAGCCTTGTATGGGGATTGCAACATTTCAGACCACAAGACCCTACAGAGAATTGTGAGTACAGCTGAGATAATAATAGAGGTCTCTCTCCGCTCTGTTACAGATATTTACACAACAAACTGCATCTGCAAAGCCACTGGCATTGTGGACGAATTCACTTGCCCCTCACACACTCTCTTTTCCCTCCTCAGATCTGGAAAAGTGTTCCATAGCATATGGACCTCCACTACCAGAATGGGGAATAGGTTCTTCCTTCAGGCTATCCGACTCTACTCCATCGGGAAGCACAATACACACACACACACACACACACACACACACACACACACACACACACAACACTACCAACACCACCAACAACAACAATAACCCCCTTCCCCTCCGCCACCCTACCCCCTTGAATAACTTAAACTTGATTACCTGTTTTAAATACTGCACATTAGTGTTGCTTTCGTCACGAAATATCGTAATCAACGAATATTTATCACGTGACAAAAACGAGATGAGATGCAAAATAAATGTTGGTCATGTGACGATAACGAAACTAAATTTAAAATGTAATATTTTTGAGAAATAAGAACCAGACTAAATATAGTTTACAAAATAAAAATTATGCTAAAATTTCTTCATTTTTATTGACTTAAACGAGACGAGACATTATTTCCTGCACGATACGGAGCAGAGAATAAAGTAATGGGACACTCGCCCTTAGAGTTATAATTTTTTCCATTGAGAGGCACTGTGAATTAAATCTAGCATGGACAAAAATATTGGGACACAGGGCCATTAAAGTGCCAGGGACAGAGAAATCTCACACACACACACCCACACACACACATTTTGATAAGCAAACCTTTCCATATCCAGGCAAAAAAAAGCTGATCCTAAATTGTTCTGATTTGGTTGTATAGACTAGGAATTAGAAAAATATTCACGTCAGTTCAGGCCAACACACTGAATGTGAAGACTTTTGGGTTGTAAAAATTTAGGTTTTATGGCAATAAATTCTAATCAGAGTGTCTTCCACATCTGGAATGGATGAACAGTATTCTTGAGTCTATAAGTTAAAAGTAATATAATATGAGAACTTTGTTTGAATTGTGAAATATATTTAGATTTTGTCTATTCTACTCGGTACTTATCCTTGATCAAAACTAGACTTAAATATCATCAGACTTAAATATCATCAGTTTTAATTGACTAAAATAAGACTAAACTGCTCCGATTTTAGTTGACTGAAACTTGACTAGACTAAAAAAGTTGGGCTTTGACTAAGACTTATAAAAACTAAAATGACAGTTTGACGCAAAGACCTGACTAAAACTAAAATTAAGACAGGCCGCCAAAAACAACACTACTGCACACACTGTTTAAAATATAAAATATGAAAATCTCTATCACAATTTGCACAGTTACATTATTGCTGTTCTGTATTGCTGATAAACTTGCTGGTACAATTGCATAATTTATTGCTGTATTTGCAAATGTAACTATTGCTATCTCTGCTGCTAAAATACAGTTGTAACAGTCTGGTTACCTGTTAGCCTTTTCTTTCTTGTGTCTGTACATTCCTCCCACCACAAGGGTTTTCAAAATGTGGCCAGAAGAAGTCGGGTTAGAAAACACATTGTTAATGGACACGCGTGCAGAGCGGCCGATTTAAAAAGAACTTCTACCCAATGCCTCAGGTCAATGAAATCCTGGAGTCGTTGTACGGAGCAGCGAACTTCAGTGATCTCGATCTCAGGAGTGGATATTGGCAGGTGGAGTTGAGTCCGGAAAGTACCAAGAACCATCATTATGAGTTTCTGCATTTCCCTTTTGGCTTAAAAAATGCAGCAGCCATTTTCCAATGACTAAAGTCAGTGGTGTTTAAAGGATGTAACAGGCAAATGTTGTTTTGTATATATTGATGACATTGTCATATACTCATGTGATGTTACATCTCATTTCTTACATCTCTGGAATGTGTTCTCACTGCTTGAAAGTGCTGGGCTCACGCTAAACCTTAAGTAGTGTAACTTCTGTCAGCAGTCCCTTTCTTTCTTGGGGCATTTAGGACTGAACAAAACAAGATAGAGGCAATCAAAAACTAGTAATATCCCTAGTCCCTAGTAATATCAAAGAAGTACAGCGTTTCTTAGGCCTTACCGGGTGGTACAAACCCTTCATTCTCCGCTTTTCCCAGCATGCAGCTCCCTTACATGCACTGAAGGAGCTTCTTGGAGGTGGAATGCTGAATGCCAGGCTGCACTAAACGATCTAAAGCAAGCCCTTCTGTGCTCCCCGGTTTAAATCCACCCAATTTCAATCAGTCTTTCAAAGTTCAGACGGGTGCCAGTGATGTGGGATTGGGGAAAGTGTTCACCCAGGAAAGGCAGGACGGCGAACACGTCATAGCATACACTTCCCGGCTACTGCAAAGAGCTGAAAAACGTTACTCAGTTTCAGAAAAAAGAATGCTTAGCGGTGATGTGGGTGGTAGAGAAATGGCGTCAGTCTCTGGAAGCAGTGGCGGAGCCAGGGCAGGGGCCGGTGGGGGCATTTGCCCCCCCCCAAAATCTTATTGCCCCCCCCAGGTGCCCCCCCTGTCGCGGCACCGCACTCTGACCGCACGTCTTGTTCAGAAGAGCTTGTTGAATTCTGTAATCTGTAAAATCTATTAACTGCTATGTTCTTCCTGTGCACTGCATTAGTTAGCACTCTGTTACGGGAAATTCAGTTCCCCCTGTTCTCCCTGTCGCGCGCTGATTCGAAATCATGACGTCACCCGCTACTTCAGTGCGAGTTGACTTCTCTTTAGTTTTTTCACTGTCGTTTTAATGTATGTCTACGAACCTTCTGAGGTATAGTATAAATTATCACATGCCTTTTCGACGTTTCTTTATTTTTACAGATACTAATTTAAATGACGGAATCGCTGAATAGTGATACAGTTTTTCTTGGTCAAAATGGTAGCCTTGCTTGTAAGACTGTATTATGCGTGACGGTCTATGTAATTCGTGCTGTATAGTTGTTTTAACAGGGGTGAACCAAATATTCAGGGTATCAGGAAATAATGTTTCCCCTAATATTTAGGCAAAGAGATATGTGTGATGTATGAAATCCATCCCAATACATAATGACACCAGTACAAACTTGTATTATTAGTACTGAGGTCCAGAGTTGCTGTATGG
>JBBMFX010122624.1:0-38658 GCA_037832545.1 Rhabdalestes septentrionalis | reverse complement strand
ACACACACACACACACACACACACACACACACACACACACACACACACACACACACACACACACACACACAATCAAAGGGAAGAATTCATCAGACCTCTGTTTGAGCTTCTCTTTAATGCCAGCCTGTCTGTGACCTCAGCCTGAGGACTTAATTGCTCTGCAGACTTTGGTAGTTTTAACCATTTGCAGAAGAGACATGGAGTTAAATTACTTCTAATCGCTCTGCCAGGCGACAAGGCAGCTTCATCAAAGCCACTACTTAAATTCTCCACACGTGGCTGTTTCAATATTTACATTATTACTGTAATATCATTAACGTCACTCTTGCGTGTCAGAGGGCAATCTTCCAATTTACATTTAAGTCACTTTTCCCTGCACATTTGATGAAGGATGCCTTGGCAGTAATGGTAATTGTCATTAACCTTAATGTATGCATTTAATATCTTACTTTTAAAGAAGTTTGCCATTCTCTAGAATTATAACGACTGTGGCAGGGCTTCAGTCTTTTCAGGCACGGGAATTAAAGAAATCTTTCAGCTCATTTTAAAGTTGCTTTATAGGCAAACCCCTTAGTTTAGCTGTATATTAAACAGCTGAGCAGAAGAATCCTACAGCTGATCAAAGCAATGCCTCATTACCACCTCCCTAACAGACAGTCTGGGTTTATCACCAATCTTGCTTCTTATACCATTTACGAGTGTGCTTATTAGGTCCTTTGTGATCGTGAAAATTTAGCGGAGGAGTAATTGCCTCATAAATAAATATGTTTAGTGATTTATTTTCATTAATTTCATGCAACTATTAAATCTTGCTTCCTAGCCATCGTCGCTTTATTACTGAAATTGCAGCCTACAGTTATAAAAGATTATGAGCAATTCATCAAACAAAGCTTGAACACTACTCTTGGTGGAGAAAATATTAAATATGTTTAATATAGTTTGTTATTATTTATTAATTTTACATCCCCAGTTTGATTCCTGTGGTCCAGACCAAAGCAGGAATTGCTACATTGTTGCATTTTAGCTCAAGTAAAGTTCACGCGGATGTACTGATCGTCAAACCAAGATGTCAACAAAAGATACTTAAAATCTAGAAACAAGAGTAACTAGATTTAATGGAGTCGTTTTTTTCATCTGTGTTGCCCTGGTTTATGTTCTGATGGACCAAAAATGTGACCGGAGGACCCAACATGATCTGTTCTGAGGATTTTCTGTCTGACATTTTGACAAACAGACATCAGTTTGATAGACAGCGACATGAAAGCATTGTCAGGATGGCAAAGGACACACTGCTGTGTATATGTGTGTATGTGTATATGAATATGAGGATGTGTGTTTAAGTATGCTAGATCGTGTGTTTATGTTATCAGAATCAAAAACTTTAGTGAGGAATTTGCTTACGTTTTTCTTTAAAAAAGGAAGGGGGTGTGTGTGAGAGGACGCATGCTCATTTGATGCCTTCCAGTTAATAAGGTGTGTGTTTACTGTCTGAGGGTGCGTGTTTCTTTGTGAGGGTGTGTTTTTGCGTGTCTGGTTAAGGAGGGGTGTTAGGAGAGTACATATCCCATCAGTGCTGCACAGCTGGAGCAGGGTTCACAGACCGATCTGCTGGCTGTGCTCTAAATCCCTCCAAAAACAGCGCCACAGCCAGTGGTATCTTTCATTTTCAACATGACTTTTGTCACCTTTGTACAGTTCTTTTTGGCAGTTCTTTTTGTTCCTTGTAATAAACTTTGCTGTGGATGTTATATATTTTTTGGGCCGGCTGCCGTTGCTAGGTTACAGGAGAGTAAGTTGGAGTTTTACTGAATGGGATTCAGCCGGAGAGCCATTACCAAGATATACTTGTGCTCATAGTATAACTCGCAGTCAATCAAAGTCCGAACTGTGGCATTCTAATCGAAATGATTTAATTACGATCTATATAAACTGAAACATGTTGATTTATCAGAATATCAATGGATATCATTGTGTTGGCCAGAAATTTTTGCACAGACATTAATATTTGACAAACACATTGCAAATCTTAAGCAGTACTTTATAGTCACTGGTGTGTTTCAGCTGCCCATGAGCTTCTGATTGCAGGGGAAACTCCCCAACCACCAGGCCAACAGCTGCCCCAGGCCTCCTTATTATAACTTAATTTGATTGACATGTTTGGCAATTGGAAATTTGCTTTCAGCCGTGCTGTATTACTCTTTCTAAAAAGCGATGGCCACATTTTAATGAGGTTCGAGGAGCTGGTTCTAGGTTTTGTTTGCGAGTTTATATCCACTGAAGTGTGCGAAAGTACTTTGAACACTGCGTGAACTCACCGCGGTTTGTGCTTGCGCTTGCACATCCACATTCGCACGGTCTTCTGCATCTTGATGCAGGCGCTGGCCCGATACAGCATCTTATTCTTCACTGAAAAGGAGGAGGGGGTGCGGGGGAAAGGGAAAAGAAAGACAGAGGAGGAGAAGTTAGACAAGTCAATGACTTCTACTGACGCTCCAAGGCCAAAGCGCGTCACCTCGAACGCTGGAGTCGAGTATCAAGAGTCAGAGACAGGGAGCAGACGAGATGCTGACAATGGCACATATTCTTTGTCATTAGGATGTATGCGTCCAGATAATGGATGTTTTATGCTTGCGAATTAGCTTTTGGATATATGTAACTCTGTGTGTGTGTGTGTGTGTGTGCTGGGAATCTGAAGATGGCTGCAGGAAGACCAAGCTCCTGCATCACTTTTGTTAAATGGACAGAAAGCGATCTCGTGAGCGGAGGCTTGAGAGGCTCGATTGCCACGCTCGAACTCTCAGACACACCCGGATCGATAGCGGACACGTTTCGAGTGCTAACCGGAGAAGATGAGAAAGTTCTGCACACGCAGCCGAAAATGACTGGGGGACAGGAACTTCAATCCAACTTTTTCGGGACGTTAGAAAACAATTATAAGTAATCTAACCTCACGCATACCAATGAACTTCAGCTACGAGGCCAAAATACAGCATGACGCTGCTACAACAAAGACAAACTGCGACAGGCAGTCCGGGACTGTAAAAGTAGTCCCTGTGTTTAAACGGGCCATCTATGAGCATAAAGACTAAGCCTGGAAGCTAAAATGGATCATAAAGTACAAACTCAGACTCAAACAACCTCATTCAGAACACTCTAGCAGTGGTTATGCTGTTTTTCCAGCTCTAACGAGCTAATTAGACAATCAGCTAATTAACACACCCTCTCAGATTCGGAGTGAGTAATGATACACTAAAGTACCCCACGAAGGGGCACTCTAGGACCGGGCCTGGGTGTCATTGAAATACAAAATATTGTTCTTTAAAGCATGATTTTAAAGGAAACAAAAAAAATAAGAGAAATAATGTAGTGTTTACAGAATTAGAATAATCATTTGTTCACCCAAACAAAATGGCAGCTATTAACTCTGAGCTACTGTTTTACCATCCAACTGGTCTCATTGTAAGAGGAGAGTGGGAATTACAGCAGTGTTTTCATACTTTTCTTCATTAAATAAGATCTGATTGAGGCGATCACTAATCAGTCCCTCGTAAAGCAGAATGAGTTGCTTTTGTAGGAGTTTAACGCACACTGTCGCGGATTGGTTGTCATGCTGATTTAAGTTGCTGTCTTTATTTTCAGGAACTGTATAATACACTGGAATAGTGTTGAAAAAGGTGTGTGTGAAGAAGAAGTGTGTGTGTGTTACGCACGTTTGATGACAGACAGTGCACACCACTGGACCTTCTTCCAGCGGCTGTGTATTAGCCACTTATTGACCCGCTTCACCAGCTCGGCCAGGTGGTCTGGATCAGACTTCATTATCTGGTCGAACTCTGCAAACTGGAAGCAAAGGGAACAAAAGGCAGGGTGAATAAAACGCATGGAATGAATTAAAGAACTAAAGAAACAGGAATTATAGAATGGAGAATAGAATAGAAAGAACAAGAAAGAAACAAAGGACGGAAAGGAAAGAATATATCATAGAAGAGGCAAGGGACAGCAAGAAAGACAAAACATTTAGGAAAATTCAAAATTAGAAGCAAAAAGAAAAAGAGAAAGAGAAAAATATAAGAGGCAAAACAACAAGAAAGAAAATGGGGAAATAAATGATAAAGAAAGAAATAGAAACAAGCAACAACAAAAAAAAAAGGAAAACAAGCACTCAGAAAGAAAGAAACCAAACACAGACAAAGAAGCCAAAAGAGAGATAAAGAAAAAAAGAAACAAAAACAAACAAGTAAACAGATATAGAGAATAAAAAAAGAAAGTTAGAAAGAAAGTAAAAACAAAGAAATAATCACAAGTAAAAAACAAACAAAAACAAATGGAGAGAAAGAAAGAAAAAAGAAAAAGAAAGATAATTCATTCGGTTGATCCTTTAATTCCTATGATGCAAACTGATTTCTACGACCGGAAATTTTAGTTTAAGTCTATTTCAGGACAACACACCTTTAAAGGGTACATTTTCTGAAGGCAGTTCTAACACTAAGATCTCTGTGTCACAGCGGTGTGCCATTTCCAAAAATCCCACCTCCTCTTCTCCTCTTCTCCCTGAAGAAATGTGGCCTCCTCAGAATCATTCCCCCACATCCTCACAGCAGGTAAATTATTCATTCAGTGCGAGTCAAACGCCACCTGTTAGTTGTGGTTTACTATCCACATCTAATTGCTCCCTCATCAGCCTGCTGGAAGCTTTGCTAACATGTTTCTCTGAGCAACAGCGAGAAGCGAAGGGCTGTATCTCCCGAGCACGTCTCGATGGACACCGCTAACAGCATCTCACCTTTCCAGGTCTGAAGAAGACTCGAGTGAGGCCAAACTTGTAGTCGTTCTCATTCAGGCCCAGTGCTTTGAACAAGGCCTGCAGGACAGGAGGGCAGAGAAATGACAATGAACAACATCAAAAACCTTTCAGCCAGATTGGATCTGGTTATTGAAAGCAGAGATCATTAAAAGATGGCATTTTATGAATCCCAGGGATACATTTCTATTGTGCAACTGACACTGGACTACAATAGCTTGGTCACAGTCTCGTCCTTGGCCACTCGAGGCTTTATGACAAGTTGAGAAGAGACTTCAGTGGTGCGAACATAACTTTTCTCTGGCGTAATGCTGAAGTCAATAGTGCATTTCAAGCCTTGGACAGGCTGCAGCATTCAGACAGCACTTCTATTATGGACTAACAAAGTAAAAGGTAGGTTTAAATAAACGCTGGCTGAAAAATCCTTTAAAGAGCTGCACTACTTCTTAAAAGGGTTTGAAACAGTGCATTATCAACATTTCAAAACCTATGCTAACACAGCCAGGTACATACTGTCCAAATGCGGAAATTACACTGTAAAACCTGGTTTGTGATATCACAAAAACACAAGCATTTACAAATATATCTACCTGTTTGGACTACATTGATTTAGCTCCACCCATTCACAAAGAGTGTTTCAGCTAGGCCTCCAATCAGAACAGAGATCATTTACATATCAGACTATTTAACTGAAACATAAAGAGAGAACTGGGTGTCTTGCAATTAAAAAAAAACAAATATCAATTTAAAACAAGCTCTCTGACAAATTTATCTAAATTAAATCACAGGTATTTTAAATATTAATTAAACAAACTTTGGCATAAAGTGCAGTTTAAGACAATGTTCAAAAGCTATTGTAGCAAAAATTAACAAATGAAGAGTCTTGTTTCACACTCCCCCATCAACAAATGCTTCCTTAATGTTTATACAGTTCAGTTTATAACACTGATGAGAAATAGCATAATCAGAGTAAAAGTATATTTTCGTAAAAATACTTTTACGCAGACTATCAATTCATGCTACCCTGTTGGAAAATCCTATCTTGAACAGCTGATACAGTCAGTTTAACACTGATAATGATTGAAATAGACAAATAATATGCATATTCAGAGAAAAGTGTGTTTTAATTAAATGAGAAGAGCCTAGATACATAGATAGACCTTTACAGGTGTATCAGCCAGTTTATACATTCAGGGCCTAACATTGAGAAATGCTACCGTGAAGTAGGGAGTTCTGGTGATTTATGCTGCCATGTTGAAAAATACTACCATAGTGCAAACTGCCAGCAGAATATATCGATTCATGCTACCCTTTTAATTTTATACAGCTGCCAGTGTCTCAAGGTACATCCCCACATTTACGAGCGTGGCACTGAATTCCAAGACTGTGTACATGCACAAGCGCAGAAGGGCACTGTAGCACATCAACAGGTACCATGTTTCAACAAAACACCGGACTAATCAGCGTTCATTTTTTAACATGATTTTTTTTTTCTTTGATTAATTGACCCATTCATTTGACGCGGCTAAAAGAAATTTAAAAAAATAACATTTTTTGAGCACAGAAACGTCCCAAGTGGGTTTCAGGGGAAATAACATTTTCTAACATGCTACCACTGTTCTCAGTTATGTATCATCATATTGTTCAGGTCTCTGGTAAACAAACATGCCATGACATCTCTAAAAAATTCTTCAAACAAATAGCAATGGATGCTGACCTTGCAGAAGAGTCGAGGGTCCAGGCGCGTCAGTTTGGGGGGCATGTATTGCTTGTACATGTTGTAGAGCTCGTGGAAGGGTGCACGGGAAGGAAAGCCTCCCTGCATCAAGTCCAGTACAGACACCATCCCTGTGAACAACACAGTAAACTTATTTTAAACCGAAACTGACTCTGTGTTTTATCCTGACCCACACTCAGCATTCCACTAACACACTGAAGCACAGGGGGCCACTCTTCAATACATGTTTCGTATCATTCTGAAGGGCAGGAGGGGGCAATTGGAAGCCCCCCTCTCTAACGGTAGCTTCAGTGAGACCATTAGCTAGCTAGTCATCAGATCATATTTAAAGCAGATGAAAACAACATGAATAAACTTTGCATAAAACTGATACTCTTTGCCTCCCAGTGTGAATGTAGTGAACTGAGCACTTTCGTTTTAAAACATTAAGCCTTTAAGAGAAATACAATTATTTGAAGTGGCCACTTGTTTCTTAATCCCTCTGAGAGTACATTAAAATAGGCAGAGCATCTCACAAAGCAGGATTTCACAGTTAGTCTGATAACATGAAAAAAAAAACATTTTATAAAACAAATCCTGTTCTATTTAAGTGGCCAAGACGTAAACGAACTAATTGAGAGTAAAGTCATTCTAGAGAAGCATACAGAACGTACAGAATGGAGCTTGATGCCTGAAGTGTTTAATGCCTCTAAGAGTTTTACTCACAGAATGGCATTATACAAAATGGTCATGAATACACTGTAGGTGCCTATGATATTCGACATTGAGCAGTATGGTCTAAATTGTATTTTTAAAACCTGTTCAAGGCAGACTAGTTCCCTTGAAGGCAAAACATTCCACAGAAATCATTTTACCACCGTTACACAGTCATCAGTATTACACTAGATTACACTGGCCATTCTAGATGATTAACATATTTACTATGTTTGTGCCATAATCATGACATCTGGTTCGTACCATCACCATTGTAAAGACATTTGCATTAGTAAGGTTCATTAGAGCACCATTTCACATCAAAAAGCTCTGGTTGCGTCTAAATGTTAAATGACCTAAAAACTGTGAACAATCAGAAGAGGTCAGGCCTGCTGGCATATTTATATGAGACAGTCACATCATTTGGCTTACGTTATACAGCTTGTAGGAAATCCTACTTTATGAAAAAACCCAGTCTGCGAATGCCCTGCACATCAAATAATATCCCACATGGTTATTTACAATAAAACAGCTTTAAAGCTTAGAGCGTCTTAACAGGACTATTTAATGGAATACGATATTTAATGGAATAAATATCAGTATCCTCTGTCTGGGCGTTTCAATAAAACAAGACAAAATTCACTCCAGTGTGAACATCGAGCCTACGGCAACTACAGTAAAGAGAGAAAGGACTCGCAAAACTCCCCGAATTAGGCATTAATTAGCAGATAATTAAGCTGTTCTGTTGGTGATTGTGCGGTCATTATCCTAACTGTGTCATCTAAAGGGCATCGCCTTCAAGAGGCAAAGCGTAACCAGAGTAAAGAAAAAATCTTGATCAGTAAATAAAGTCTCCTAACGAGTTTGGCTTGCACACAGTGTGTGTTGGTGTGTTGGAGCAGGAGGCAGCGCTATTGGTTAATGGTGTGTGTACAGTTGAGAGTGGCTAAAAGAGTGTGTGTCTGTGTGTGTCTGTGTCTGTGTGTGTCTGTGTCTGTGTGTGTGTGTGTATGGCACCGACCTGAGCACTGGAGCTGTGAAAGAATCTGAGCACCTTCAAACTGGTGGCTGACCATTTTGAGATTGGGCTTCACGCAGCGGATAAAACTGGAACCCTGGAGTCCGACACAAAACAGCATCAAATTAAAGGCAATCCACTACAGTTACACTTATAAGCTCATTTAGGCTAAGCCTGATGGAGTAACATTGACCAAGTCAGGAGGGCTCAACTTCATGCGAATACCGTTAAGCTCATTTTTAATATACTAAAATTAATATACTAAAATACTAGCTAAAACCTCTGTCAAAAAATGTTTAGGGCAAGTCTCTTCAAGATTAATTATAATACAACTTTAAAAAAACCCTAATTAAGCTTACATATTTGACCTCAACATGTGCTCCTTGTTTAAGTTGTCTTACTTTTCATCTTAGATCTGTGTTTTAAAAATTAAATTCTAAAGTTCAGTTGTACTAGTTACCGTGCTGCGCAGCTTGTCCAGAAGAATGTTCAGCTGGGTCTGTCCAACCAAAGATGAAGGGGGAACAAAAGAAAAGCATGTTTTAGTGACAGAACCAGACGGACACGAACACGAACACATGCTCGTTACCTTTTCGTCTCTAAAAGCCTAAAGCCGTCCACAACACAATCCTCCAGCGCGAGGACGTCAGACTCGATTGAGCAGCACAGCCTTCACAGTTGCACACAGATAGCTAGACGTACTCACACAGACACAGAGAGGGGACAGGAAGACTGGACACGGTGAAAAGAGAGCAGGACACACGGACAGAGCAGGAGTGGAGTGTTTTCTCCACAAGGCTACTGAGGAATGCCATGCAGACAGACACACGGATGCACCAATGCATGTGTGAAAACGATGAATTAAGGGATACCTGACAGATAACTGCTTTTAGGCCACCGTCTCCACAGATACCGCATCCAAGGACACTACATTCATATGCATCTCACTGTACGTGGGAAGACAGAGGATAGCATCTCTTCATGCTCTTTATTTATTAATTTTTTTACCCTCCTTTCACCCTTCTCCGGCTCCTCCTGGGGATCAGTTTGGGAGATGGGCCGGGGCAGGCCACGGAAAGAGCAGATCCCTGCCGGTTTGGGTAACGTATGGTGTTATTACTAAAGGAACGCTACTTATTGCCCAGAGGAGCACAAACACACTTATTCATCACTCAACAGGGGCCCTACTCCACTTTCTTTTAAGAGACAAAACTACAAGTTTGTTTAATCCTTAGAACTCAGAGAGTATTAGTAAAATTTGATTTTAACAAATAAAGTCTAAACCTGGTGTTTGCTCTCCTAAAAGCTTGCCGTTTGCTGCACTTTCGATTGGTGCGCCCCCACTCAGCCGCTCTCTGGACCCCCTCCATCTGCTGGTTTTCCCCTACCACTTCAGGAGTGCTTATTATAAATCACATGTGTTTTAAATTACAATAACTTTGGTTCTAAGTGACAAAGTAACACCAACCAAGCTCAGTATGACAGCTCGAGCATCAACATAAATATGGGAGTTGTTTTGCCATATGACAACACAAAAATTTAACATTAACATCCCAACTCACACTGGATGGCCACTTTATTGATATTGAACAGTTGCTGGTGTACATGAAAATAATTTCTGAAGATGAAAGACCCTTTCCTGGTGCCACATTTAAGCGCTTTTTTAATGGTCATTTACTAGTGTCAAAGCCGCTCTTGTCGGAATATTCTGGAGTGCTAGACCACTCTAAAACAGCGGCACAACTTGTGCCATTGCCTCTGTCCACCACATAAATCATACCTGGTCAGCAGCGGCCCTGTGGTCAGAAAGTGACCAGTGATGAATGAGGTAGAGGGTAAGAGACGAGCTATTGATGTCAACAGATGGACTGCAGTCTGTAAGTGGAACCAGCAAAGCGGTCAGTCACTGAAAGCACAAAGCGGTGTTTCTAACAAAGTGTCCTGTGAGTGGAAGAACAAGATGGTGTTTTTAATAAAGTGTCCAGTGAGTGGAAGAACAAGGTGGCATTTCTCATAAAGTGGCCAGTTAGTGTAAATTTAAGGTTGATGTTTTTAATAAAATGGCCAGTGAGTGGAAATTTAAGGAGGTGTTTTTAATAAAGCAGCCAGTAAGAGGAAGAACCAGATGGTGTTTCTCATAAAGTGGCCTGTGAGTGAAAGTTGCCAATGAGTGCACCACAATGACACTAGAGGTCAGATGACTTAGACCTACTAAAATAGTAAAAGGAAATTCTATTCTTTTTCAGCCAATATTGGTCTTCTCATCCTCCCACACTCTTATGTTCATCTCTCTATGCTCCCTTTTTTATCTAGCTCAAACTGCAAGGGAATGGTGGAGAGGCTGAGTGCGAGAGAAAGAGGGAACAGGAGTCAAGATAAAGGAATAAAGGAATAAAGGAATAAAGAGCAGGGAAGAGAGGCTTCAGAGAAACACACACATACACACACACAGGACGCAGAACACACTCCCTGCTGTGGAGGGATCATTAAGGTTGGTACAGACACGCGAAATCCAGTGCATATACAGTGGACCCACAGGTGGGGTTGGAATGAAAAAGTCTGGTAAATCTAAGAACAAACATATTTCATTTCATTTCATTCTATGCCGTTTGAACCAGACAACTTTGCCAATCTATATACACAGTGCTTGAAGTGGGAAAAAATAAGTGCAGGAACTCGAATTTTCTCTGGCCACTGTCGCTGCGTCGGATCAGTTTCAGTAAGTACTGGAACGCAGAAAAAAGTGACGGAACCCAAAAGACGAAAATACAGAAGTTCCGGAATTGTGTTCCGCTGCGTTGCGGCCCACTTCAAGCACTGTATATACATGGAAATATATGCAAAACAAACATTAATAGTGAAAAGATGATGTCAGACTACAAGTTTAAAGAGCTATTGTCACAAAGATAACACTGAAATATTGTCCATTTCTCATGCATCTCCAGAGAAACACAATTTTGTATTTATATAGTGTCATTTTCATGATGTTTACACTTCCTCCCATATAAATTAAAAGCTTCCATGGGAATATGAGATGAGCAGAAGCATGTTCCATCTGAACACATTGACCTACACGAAAGGATCTATGATACATTTTACCCACTGTTATTTTGTTCTCCCCTACCCACCAAATGCATGAACCGACTTGCTCTTAGAATAGCTTTTCTTGTTTTCTGCATTGCAGAATTAACATAAATGCAATTATACACAGACTGAAAAACAGAGTGTCTGCAAGCACTCTCCAGATTTACTCACAACATTTTTAAATGGCACTTCAAATGCAACTGAAGGCCAGTTTAAAAAATGTGACAGTTGAAGGCTACATTGCTCCCTTGAAACTGAATGAAGAAGTCAGAGGTAGTAAAGCAGCTAACTGCTCCAGTAAATGTCCTGACACTGATACAGCAGCATTAATAAAGCATCTGTTATCTACTAGCTGAAGCAGTGGGCCATGATATTGGTGTTACATCATTAGATCATCTAATGATGAAGCAAAACTCACCAGGTAAGAAAATCAGTTTAACCTGCAGTGACGGACTCTAAATAATGTAAAAAGGGCTTCAAAAATATTCGTCTTTTTTAGATTTCTGAAAGTAGCCCCCCACCCCCTCGTGAGTTTCATGAGGAGCCACCTGGAATGCTTTTCAAACTCTGCCACTAAAACTACTTGTTAAGGGGTATTTGAAAATGTATATTATTTTTTGGAGTCAGCTCCATCTTTACGGCATATGTTTGATTTCGAATTAAAGCTTTTAGTCCAAAATGGCTTATGTGTTGAGAATAAATTGCAAAAATTACTCAAATGTCTCAGGTTTTGACCCTGTATAACTGTCAAATAAGCAAAGACGTTCATTCTGCAGTTCTCGCAAATCCTCGGAATGGAAAATGAAGATGAATATGATGCAAACCTTTCATGAGACGGCTCCTCCACAAGGACACTGTTGAAGCTTTCAGATGGACAGGTCTGAATTCAATTTTGGCTCACCTTGAATTTATTGCCCACGCTGATAAAGCTGAGTTTGCCAGCTTTCTGCTTGACATCTTTGGAGTTGATGGAGTTCTCGAAGAGTTCTCGGATGAACCGGTCTTTAGACTCGCTCACGAGACTCTCCAGAGACATGTGCAGAGCATCGTTATTCTTCTCCACAAACTGACTCTGAGAGAGAGAGAGGGAGAAAGACAGAGAAAGATAAACAGAAACAGCAAAAGACAAAATGAGAAAGAAATAGAGGGAGAGGGAGAGACAAGCAGCAAAGAAAAAGAAGAAAGAACAAACTAAAATATATTAGTGGATCTTAAGAGAATCACACTTTTCTGTTTTCTTGTTAGATGTTTCAACCAGCAGCACCATCACATTTAGCAACATGTACTACAAGCATAGGGATTTCAACTCTTTCTGCTCTATTTCATTAATTCCATTCTTTTTCACATTCGTTTATAGAGTGTGTGTGCAGAGGTTCAGCAGGAGAGGAATCTTTGTGGAAGAATATACTCTTTTACCATCCCTGAAGAAGAGCCAAAGACAGGTCACTAAACACCTGGAGAAAGCTGTAAACAGCAGTCATCATGCTGCTCCGCTGACATTCAACACCTTTCAGGACACCTAGACACGTGTGTGTTTGTGTGTGTGTGTGTGTGTGTGCGTACAGTCTCATAACAAACTGCTCCGGCGAAATGCCTGATGATAAATCCTTCATCATCCCTCACATTCCTGTGCACTGTCAGTTTCGACTTCCTAGGGACCTAAAAGGGAAAGGACACACCCACATCCACACACAACCACACACAAACACACACAAACACACACAAACACACACAAACACACACAAACACACACACACACCATACATATACTCGCATTAGAATTCTGTATAATGAACTAGCATGTCATTAAATCAAATTCCATTCCATTTGCAGAGGGTGATATGTGGGTACCTTGACTTTGGAGTGTCCCAACTTACGAGTATTTTTAAAGATCTGAGTTGTCTCTCAGTCGATTATTTGGTTTGAGCTGAGAGCTAAAATTCGGCTTACAAGCATTTGTGCTTGTAGTTATTTAGCAAAAGTTCATTTCTCCATCCATGTGTCCAAAGGACAGTGCAGATGTGCATTGAATTAAAGGAAGAAATGTATCCATGAAAACATGGAGAAGCTGCTGGTCTCGCAGGAGACCCTGTGACGGGGGTTGTAATATACGAGAAGACTTGAGCTGTTTACGCCGATTCGCTGCAGCAGACCCAGGCACTGCGGTGGACGAGGCATGGGGCGAGCTGTGTATAGCCAGTCAGGCTGGTAGGAGAATTTTAAAAAGAGGACCGGCATACACTCCGGTGTCAGATGTGGTGCGTCAGTGAGCGTGGATATGAAGGCAGCTGAGGATCACCTCAAAATCACCTCAATTTTTTTTCCCGGAATTATAGATGCCGAAGCATCTTCAAATTGTCTGATCTCCAAAGCAAATGCTGTACATTATACTTAATAAAACTAGTTTATTGCAACACATTCTTTTGTATTGTGTTTTTATACAATATTCGTTATTTATAAGCACATTTTTCTTCATAGAACAAAAAAGGTGGTGGGGTTTTTTTTTTAGGTCCGAAACAGATGGATGGCATTTTAATTGATTTCAATAGGAAAAATTGATTTGACATAAGTCTTTTGAGTTACGAGCGCCGCCACGGAACAAATTAAACTCATAAGTCAAGGCACCACTGCATAATCATTTTTACACATTCAGTGAACAAAAAAAAATATTGTTCAGGTAGAACAGTATCTCAATTTATGCCAGATAAAGATGCCAAAACATAACTGAAGTCCAAATTTTGCTTATTTGCTTTAGAACTTTGGAGTGAATTTACTAATTTGGAATACTGGCAGTCAAAATTTACCCAAATCTTTTCCGTTAAACATCCATACAAATTTCCAACCCACTGGAAGCTTTATTAAGGTGGCAAAGACTTCCTAAGGTGGATTTGGACATAGAATGAATTACTGTAAGCTATTAAAACGAATAAAATCTTCTGTTTTCACAAACTGCATCAAGAGTAAGAATGTTGTTTTAGAATCACGACTGCTTCTGCTCCTTCTAGTTGGCTCTGACCGCTACACTGTTTGTACCACCTCTGCAGGCACTTACACACAAGCGGAAGTGGTTTTTGTGCTTGTTATGGACAGTCTCAGTAAAGTGCTGGTCGCTCGGTTGAGGTAGACGGTTCTCTTCATCCAGAATGTCCAAGATGCCCACAAGCTTTGACTCCACCAGGTCTGAAACACACAAGCACAACATTACATGTAAATCTCTGATTTTTTAAATTTTATTTTATTAGAGTTTTTCAAAAGACTCATTTCTAGCTGCTACATGATCCAAGAGCTTATGAACGTTTTCACGAACAGAATCCTGTCGACAGGTCCAGGTAACTCAGTGTTCCTTCCGCATGGTCTTAGGGTCAGTTTTTTTTTTATTATGGTTCTTCTCTATGGCTCTTCCATATGACCATAGATAGTTCTCCTATCTTAGTCTTAGTTTCTCTCAGTGGCTTCTCTCACGCTCCTAGGAAGTATCTTTGAGACTTTTACAGCTTTTCAAAAGACTTTCAGTCTTTTGTTCATTTCACAGATATTTCTGCAACATTATCGGAGAGCCTGTTAACCTTTACACTGTCAGAAACCTCAGAAATATAAGAAACAGGCTGAGATAACTTGGTTTCTCTTAGCGGTGCTTCTTCATGGTATTTGGGACTTTCTTGTCAGATTTGGTTCTTTTCAATGGCTCTCCCATAGGATCGTAGATGTTTCTCCTATCTTAGTTTCTCTCAGTGGTTCTCCTGTCCCTTTACTATACTACGAGGGTCCGGGACACTTTTTACAGTCATTTTTACGTCTATCTTAGTCCAGTAATGGAGGTTCTTCTGCATCACCAGTGCAATTCTCTCAACACAGTTGATAGACAGCCATTGTCCCAAAACGGCGTCCAAGGAGTCGGACCATCGGAAAGAGCTGCTCTTCTTAGTCTTGTCTGAGTTTAATTTTAGACATGCGATGAAAATCTAACCCAGACAACTTGTCAGCAACGTTCTGGTAAACCCCTCGCATTTCTCATAGTGTTAGATACACTTCTACTGGAATTAATCTTCAGCCCAAAGAGAGTTGTTAGGTTGTCTCAATTTTTTTTTTTTTTTTTTTTTTTTTTTATGCGCATGGAGTAAAAAACAGCAGCCTCTTTCCAAGTCTGTTGACAAGACAAATTTTGACCAATCAAAAACAACTGACACAGCTCAGCTGCAACCCACTTTTAGCCCTGCCACCCATGACAGTTCATATATGCCTCAGGTATGGATCACTTTACTTGTATTGGGGGAAAAAATGTGTTTGCAACATGACGCGGATCGTTGTGCCAGTGGAAATGCATTAGTTCCTCTCAGTGCTTTTTTCTCATGCTCTTCAGGAGTTTCTCTTTTGAATCTTGGTTTCTCTTTGTATTTCCTCCTTGTGCTCCTTAGAAACTTCTCCTGCTGCCTTTAACTTGATCTTGAGGCGTCTGGGACAGCATTTCTATAAAGCTACTTTAGAGAGGCTGTAAAATGTCTGTTGTAAAAACTGTTCTCCAAATAAAATGGGACTGAACTGAAACAAAACACGCTGAAACAAAGCTTCTCAAAATTTTCTCTCATGCTCAGGAATCGGAGTCCCGACTGCAGCTGGCTAGGAATTTCTATTTGCACTCGGTTCGACTCGAGCTGTGCTGTGTATAGCTGGGGGCAGTGGAGTGTGTGAAGACGTGAAAGTTGGTTCTACAGCTGTTTCTACAAATTAGTTTGCTACGATAAGGGAGCTCTCTACTCCCCCCAAAGAATGTGTGTCTCGGAAGAGGGAATTTAGAAAAAAGTATTAAAAAAGGGTGATATGCCTGAAATAAATAATTCATGCACTCAATTCAATGTACATTATAATTTGTAAGGCATAATTAGAAAAATAAACAGCAAATTTCCAAAGTATCCCAGCGGCAACTCGTTCTGTTTACAATTTCCAGCTCCCAGTTTGAAATGAGCCATTTGCTTTTTTGTCCAATTTCATATCAGTGTACAAACTATGACTATTATTGATAGGCCTTCAGTTAATACTACAATTAAAAATGACCCTATATGATTCTAGTAGTGTTTTAATCTTAATGCAATTGGATTGAACAAGATCCGTTTTTTGGCCATTCTAGATTAAACACAGATATCCTAAGCTCATAAAAGACACTACGTTTTATCTGGTTGTAAAAAAAACATTAACATGTTTTTATGTTTTACCAATGTGGCAATTCTACAGTGATTCCTTCGGTAAAGTGTTTTGCATCTCACAGAAACCAACCAGTGGAACTCACCGGTTTGACAGATCGGTCAAACTTGACATATAGCACTTTTGCTGTCATGACAAGAATGCTGCTTCCACTGTGATATGTTTGTCTCATGACCTTTAAATGTGTAAACTGCTTCACCCGAAGCATACAGAATTCATAACCCCTTCACACTCTCCTAATTGCTAAGTTTAGAACCTCAGTGCTCAGTTACACTCAACACAATCTAGCGCTTAAATTGCAGCATTTAATGACATTTTTAAAAAATTAAGATGATTTAAAAAAATAAATACAAATAAATAAAATGTAAAAAATTAGGTGATTGTGTAGTGTGGTACCTTTCCCAATCTCTATAACTACAGAATTTAATTGTACACTACCAGTCAAAGGTTTTTGTTCACCTTTGGTTTTCACCACTTATCCAGATTTTTATTTTGGTTAGACAATGAAAAGTTATGAGCAAACAACTATAAATGAGATATGTCATATAGAAAAGTTTACTTTATTACAAGGAAAAATATGCTAATTAACTGAAGAATTTTTGTACATTTTAAGGAAGGAGGCATGAAAATGTAGACTCAGAATTGAAAATGTTTGACAAAAAAAATGTAAGTGTATATTAACAATTTTAATTAATCTTAGTGACTTAAAAATAATATGATTTTAAAAAAATATATATATTAATACCTTTGATGCACCATCACAAAATATCAACAAAAATTATTTTTAAATTTTTTAAAAGAATTAAATGAACAGCAGTAAATAATCATTAATAATAATGTTCTGTAATTATCCGGACTGCAATGACACACCAAACCCACGATTTGGTTCGTTTCACGATTTTTGACTCACAATTTGTTTCGTTTCACGATTCATTAGCGGTGGAGGAGAGGAAAAGTTCTGAGGCGCCATTTTGTTTGGAGACACCTTATCTTTACCACAAAATTATAAACCAATATTCGCTTAAATACCGCTTCCTTTCCATACATACTGGGAACAAGGCTGCGGTGAACCGCAGGAGAAGTTGAGTTGGAGGAGTTGACTTGTCTCTCTCGGTTCACCGTTCCGTTCAAACTAAAGAAACGCTGCGCCCAGCTGCCAGGTGCCACAAAACTCACTCAAAACACAATAAAAACAATTACACAGAGACTCCAGCACAGTTTTATCACAACCCAGCCAGCTTAAAGACACTTTTATGCCCAGTGTCATAACTTACATGTACTCACAGCAAATCAATTCAGCAAACAAAGGGTTCGTATGTGCTTGTAGGTTGGTAAACTGGTGGGAGGGTCTTTGTGAAACCCCTAGACCCTCAGCTAGTGGTTGAAGAATCGAAATTGATGTCAAAACCCTTCTATTATGTTGAAAAACTTATGTTTCTGGGCCGGAACTGTATACGGGAAAGAGTTGGAAGGGGTGTGTCTGTGTCGCGATTCACCATCCTCACACGGGTTTGTGGACATGAGTGTCACGATTTCAGTTTTGTCTCGTATATCGTTACAGCCCTATAATATATATATATAAATAAAAATTTAAATATTTGTTTGTGTATCCACTTACTGCAAAGGTAATCACAATCATCTAATTGCTTGTTCCTGCTTTCAAGGGTTAATCATCCTCTACTTCATTTCAAATTCTGCTCTTTTCCTAGCAACAAATGGCCCACAGATGCAGATGGAATACAGTCTGTAATTTTAAAATACGAAGGTCACCCATGTGGTAGATAGAGCTGGTCATATGGACACTGAGTTTTGATACAATGTAGCTGTCCCTAATAAAGTGGGTTTTCTGTGTGGATTATACATATTTGCTTTTTCACTCTTCTTTACAGCCCTGAGATGACAGATGTTGATAAAGAAAACAACATATTAACATCAAATGAGGATGATGTTACTCAGCAACAACAAAGACATTGCATTACTGGAGGTGATGTCACAGATAAGAAGGTACGCAATGCTTGACTGGCTCCATTTTTCAATCAAGAGGCCTTATAATGCACACTATTTATGCAACTATTGGGTTTGAGTTTTAATGCTGCAGTTACACACAGTACTGTTCAGAAATTTGTAATCACAATGTTTGTTAATAACAAAAACATGACATGTCTTTTAGCTGGCTGGAGCTGTAGATGATTTGAGGAAGATTCAGAGTATCATAAGTCAATGTACATTTGTAAACTACATATAAAATAAAAATTGTGTATGTATATATATATTTATAATAGAAATAATTTACGTCAACATATTGCAGGGCAGAAAATAAAACTTTATTATTTTCTGATCACTTTGTCAGTATTTTGATCTTTTCACACCCTGTCTCAACAGAGGCAGCTAATAAATCTCATCAAAAAGCAGCTGATGTCTCTGGAGGGTTTACGTTCCTCCCTGATGAGTGAGGAGACGGAGAACAGGGCTCAGGGTGATGCCATGGAGTCTCTTGTGCGCGAGTGCTGCATGCCAACTGAGCTGGAGCGATACACACAGTTTATCGGAGACCTGGAGCGGGTTGTTAACCTGCTGCTGTGCCTCTCAGCGCGCCTGGCCCGTGTGCAGAATGCCCTCAGCACAGTGGACGAAAACACAGATGCTGAGGAAAAGGTGAGAGATCTGGGATTTGTACCAGAAATTTTGCATGAATTTACATTTTTCTGTTGACAGAATCTTGAGTGGGTTAACCCAGTTGTAATGTGTATAGGTTTATAAGGCTTTTAGACAGGGTAGTCAAAAAAACGAAACATTGTATAAATTGTGCATGTATTGTTCTTTTAATACACTTCTACATTTAAACTATTAAAAAGCAGCTGTTCATCATCTTATCAGTCTTTTCACCGCCTGATTATTTGAATTAGGTGCATCAAGGCATGGCTTAAAAACAGTACTGGAGCCATGTGCAGAGAGGTTTCACAAACCCTTGAAATCATACAGTGTTCGCAAGTAACTGTGGATTTTATGAATGCAAGTGTTCCTTAAGCTGCTCGGTATAATGTGATGAAAGTGAAAGGCTGTCTGTCTTCTCTGTCCAACCTATGCCCTCTGTACTCTGCCGCTTTAATCAGCAGTTCCTGGTAGCATATCACCGAAACTACCCTTTAGTTTCGATTAATTTTGTGTCTGCACTGCCCTCTGGTGACAAATATTTGAGGACCTCTGTCCTTTAACATTCTGCAAATATTAGAGGATGACACTAAATGGGGTGTGTCTGAGCCTAAACAAACCTTGTCTTTCTTTTCTAGTTAATAATATTGACTCAAGGCAGTTGAGGCAGTAATTGATTCCATGTAAGGTGTGCACAAGATAAAGGGCATAGCAATTGCACACTTTATAGCTCTCACTTTATAGCACCTGATACTTCATGTTTCCCACCTGTCCAAAGCTTGTAACACTGCCTTAACGCTAATCCCCAGAAATCTGTGCATCCCTGCATGTGCTGAGCTTGGAAACAACTGGAAAAAGCATATAGAGTCTTTTAAAACACTTACTAAATGATTTAACTCATGTAGTCATGGGGCCCCAAGTCTGGTACCTGCTAATATAACTATAGGACTATCATAGAATATATCATTAAATGTGTATTATGTCACACATCATAAAAAAGACAACAAATGTAGACTAATTATAGTTAGCCTGGAACAGGAAACAATCATGGTTAATAATTGCTTAACCTGATTAATAATAATTGAATCGGTCACCATGTTGTTAAACATTGTAAAACAATTACAAATAATATTTATTCTATGTTTTACAAGTCCTATTAAACGGTGTCTAATTATGGTGTCTATTTTATTGAAGCATGCAGTTAATCAGTTTTCTCCACGTACTAGTGATACACATATGTTCAGAAAAGTGCACTATAATGCAGTTCATCACAATAATGGTAAATACTATCATATTGCCCAGACCTGGGTCCAGGTGGAATAAATAGCAGAAGACTCCCTTATTAGTAAACCTGTCTAAATAAATAGGTAAAGTATATGTAAAGTTATATATGCCTTTGAGAACAGCAAATTATGGCATGTGAATTTGTTGTTTCTGTGTATGTTAGTAGTTAGTATTAATATTAGTAAATAAAATCTGTTCACAGAACATTGTGAGGTTTCAAATAAAATCACAATATTATTAGTGATCGACCGATATTGATTTTTAATTACCGATACCGATACCAATAATTTGCGTGTTTATGTGCCCGATAACCGATATTCAGAACCAATATTTATTTACTATTATACTTCTGTTTTTGACACAATCATTACTACACTACTCAACTGAAAAAAATGTTTTATGTATAATAATCACTCCCTCCTTGCATACAAATCAAAAGTAGGGGTCTGAAAGTGCAAAAAAATAAAATAAAATCCTTTTTTAAAAAAAAGGACACTGTTATTAAAGTCTTCAGTGGTGCATAAACTACATATCTACAAGCTGCATAAACTACATATCAGTCATTTATTTAACACATCTAATGTGTGCATTAATAGCTGTTAGGTTTAATAAATTTTACTAAATATAGGAAAGCAGGTAAGTATACTTTACCTTTGCACGCAGTTTCCATCAGACTTGTGCTGCAATGGCGATCATGCGCGTAATTCTCAAAACGTCCACCAGATGGCGGTGTTTATCGGCAAACCCGATATTACAAAACCGTTAACCGATTATGGTAAAATGCTTAAATATCGGGAAAAATATCGGTAAACTGATATATCGGTCGATCTCTAAGTATCATAGAGTATAGTAAATAGTAACTGTAAGGAGCAGATCTGGAAATGAACCAGCTACCAACCCCGCACCAGACCACAATTGCTGCTCCTACCCTGGCTGGGAGGAGAAGGAGGAGGACCTGCACCAAATAATCAGTAATCTCAGTGGCACCTGCAGGCAGATCCATTAAGCCTCACTCACTGCTGAAAACTTTTGAAATATTTCACCCCTCACATATATTCCTGTCCTCCTGTTCTTCACCTCCCCTGGTCTCATTCTGTGACAGATTTTGTCTGTAGGGTCTTGCATCCTTGAGATAAATCTTCCTCTCTCTATTGATTTATTACCCTCGATTCCGAGTTTTATTGTGTGTGTTTAATGAAAAGGAAATTTCTTTGAGGCACCTTTTCAGTTCAGCCAAATTCGGGTCTGCCAATTTGTCACTCTTGGCAGTTCCTGTTTCCTGTGTTTTTCTCATGGGCCAGAGTAGCATTTATCATTTCCCTGTGGAGGAGGCGAGCCCTAGCTTGGGCAGCCACTGTGTGGGGGTACCAGTCCGGTATGTACGCCTTCATGTTTTGATTCACAGAGGTTGGGTTTCAGACATTTGTTCACACACCTGCCTGGGGAAGGTTTTGGTGGCTGACTATATGCGCTAGTCCTGCATGCTAGTTGCAGAAAGTGAGGGGAATTTGTCTTTGCCATTTCTGCCTTCAGTGCCAAGGCCTGAGTATGGAGTCCCAAGACAAGCTGGCCCTTCCTGAAGCTCTGGCCTCCTTTGTGGGCCTCATCAAGCTTTACCTGAGGTTGGACAACCATTTGCATGAATACAGACAGACCTGGGCTAGGTCTACTGCTCCAGCCCTACTGTGTCCTGCTCCCAAGGGCGTAGCACACATTTTTTGCTAAAATGTGATTCCAACCCCCCCCACGCACTTTTGTCAGATTATATTGTATTAAATTGATTAAACTGTATTTATAATTTGGCATCCCCCCCCCCCCCCACACACACACACACTTTTGGAAAGCTTGATTCGCCCCTGCCTGCTCCAGCCCTACTGTGTCCTGCTCTGCTCCAGGCCTACTATGTCCTGATCCAGCCCTGCTGTGTCCTGATCCAGCCCTACTATGTCCTGATCCAGCCCTACTATGTCCTGATCCAGCCCTACTGTGTCCTGATCCAGCCCTACTGTGTCCTGATCCAGCCCTACTGTGTCCTGTCCTGATCCATCCCTACTATGTCCTGCTACAGCCCTACTGTGTCCTGTTCCAGCCCTACTGTGTCCTGCTCCAGCCCTACTGTGTCTTGTTCTGCTCCAGCACTACTGTGTCCTGTCCTACTCCAGGCCTACTGTGTCCTGCTCTGCTCCAGCCTTACTGTGTCCTGCTCCAGGCCTACTGTGTCCTGCTCTGCTCCAGCCCTACTGTGTCCTGCTCCAGCCCTACTGTGTCCTGCTCCAGCCCTACTGTGTCCTGTTCTGCTCCAGGCCTACTTTGTCCTGATCCAGCCCTACTGTGTCCAGCTACAGCCTTACTGTGTCCTGTTCTGCTCCAGCCCTGCTGTGTCCTGCTCTGCTACAGCCCTGCTGTGTCCTGTTCCAGCCCTACTGTGTCCTGTTCCAGCCCTACTGTGTCCTGTTCCAGCCCTACTGTGTCCTGCTCCAGGCCTACTGTGTCCTGTTCTGCTCCAGGCCTACTGTGTCCTGTTCTGCTCCAGGCCTACTGTGTCCTGCTCCAGACCTACTGTGTCTTGCTCTGCTCCAGCTTTACTGTGTCCTGCTCCAGCCCTACTGTGTTCTGCTCCAGACCTATGTGTCCTGCTCCAGCCCTACAGTGTCCATGTCACACAGCAGATTTGGCTGCTTTTTCTGAGCATAGCACACAGCAACTGGATTGGTCTGTTTGTGGTGACTGGCCTCATACTGCCCTTGATACTGGGCTTCCCCATGTTACAGCACCATAATCTGCAGGTTGACTTGGGGACCCCAGACAGGGGACTTTTTTTGCCTTGGCCAAGCCCTGGAGTTGTCCTCGCTCCTTTGTTCGGTGCCACTGGAGTACATGGGGTGCCACTTGAACACTGGGATCTTGCTGAGGTCTTCACCAAGCAGAAGGCCCAGTTCTTCCTCATGTATTGGTCAAATGACTGCGTTATCGACTGCCCCTGGGTCTACAGTGCCCAGGGCCAACTGTCCTTTTTGTCTGGCCCTAGGTGGATGGATGACCACAACCAGGAAGTTTTGCCGCTGTGCTTCAAATTATTGTCCTCCTCATTAGCAAGAGCAGGGAGTTTTAGCATGGTAAAGAATGACAGGGGCTGCCAGACGTGTATCGAATGCCAGGGCCTGAACAATATTTTGGTCAAGGACTGCCATCTCCAGCACTTCATGTCCTTGATCTACAAGTCGCTGCATTTGATCAGATATATTTGTATATATCTAAAGATCAGTCCATTGTCTTCACAAAAAAACTTGTGGTAGGGAAAGAAAGGAGTGCATATTTCTGTTTATTTGTCTAGTCCCGTTGAGGTCTAGGGATGAAGTTCCTGCAGTTTTTCAGTAAAGGATGTGGTTGACCACAGACAGGCATGTTGCAAGCTTGATGGCATGTTGTGATGATGATTAGATGTCTAAGCTAAATTATAGCTAAAATCCTGAAATTTAAGCCAGTTTCTTGTTCTTTGAGAGATGTTTACGATAAGGGGTATGTGTACATATTCACAATAACGTGTTATGACACAATTATTTGTATTCATGGCCCTTAAGCTTTGATTTAAGAATTGCATCAAAATACATAGGTCTTTCCATTCTGGAAGAAATTTATGGCTCTTCATTAAAAGGAGGAAATACATAATTAGGCCTAGAAAACTGAGGGTGGTTAAATAAGGATTCAGGATTTTTGGCTAAATGCAACTGTCATGTCAAGGTGATGTCCATAAAATGAATAACTTGCTGGTGTTCTGTGAATTGTGTGGCTTCCTAGGTCAATTTTTCTGAGTTTTAATGTTCAAGCTAGTCTGGTTCAGACTATGTCAGCAATGGGATCTTCATTCTAAGAATAGTCATTATGTTGGATGTTCCCTTTCTAGGTAACCTGACTCATGGCCATTGAGATACCTGCTTTTATGTTTTCTGTCTGTAGAGGGCAATGCTGAGTCTTGGAGGATATTGTGCATTTCAACTTGAGGGAAAAGTTAAGGCAGGTTCATCACTCTTCTGACAGATATGTTGATCACTCATGCAAGGACTTCTTCTAACTGCTCAGTCTACAAGGATGTCCATATTTTGAATACCACAAGCCTTATAAGGAGGACACGAAGATGAGTGAGTTCATTTCACATGGGTTGAGAAAGCATCGTATTCATATATGACTCAGACTCATCACAAAATGATGCAGGAGAAGAATCTAGTCTTGAAAAAAATTATCAGCTGAGATTTCAGTTTCAATTGTTGCTGAATTGTTGGCATCTTAAGGAAGCTTGGTCCTTAGAGGTTTGTGTGGCAGGTGTAAGGTTTTCCTTGGCTGCTATAGGCTCGAAAGAGGTGGGCTAGCTTGAGTTCTACATGAGTTGGCAGTAAAAAAAATTCTAACAAATTTGCTTTCTTTTTGGAGGGGTTCACTTGGCATGAGAACATCATTTAAGGCATGAGTTGTCAGTTTGAGGCTGTGTCAGAACTAGGAATGGGTACTGAAACCTGGTACTTAATCGGTCCCGTTGTCTAATTTTAAAAGACTGAAGTATCAATAAGCTCTGACGTTAACGGTTCTGCTGTTGGTACTGGAGAAATAAAAAAGAAAAAAAACACAACACGAGAGTACTCGCGATACACAACACGAGAGAACTCGCACGCACACACACAACACGAGAGAACTCGTGCACACACACACAACACGAGAGAACTCGCACGCGCACACAACACGAGAGAACTCGCGCTCGCACACAACACGAGAGAACTCGCGCTCACACACAACACGAGAGAACTCGCGCTCACGCACAACACTACTGGACTCGCGCTCACACACAACATGAGAGAACTCGGGCGCACACACACAACACGAGAGGACTCCGCTCACACACAACACGAGAGAACTCGCGCTCACACACAACACGAGAGAACTCGCGCGCACACACACACAACACGAGAGAACTCGCGCGCACACACACACAACACGAGAGAACTCTCGCACTGACACACACAACAAGAGAGAATTCTCGCGTGCACACATAGGAGAGAACACACACTCGCAACACATATAACAAAGGAAATAATATGACAAATAGTATAATAGTATTATAGTATGACTTTATCTGAAAAAAGTGAATGGTGATCAGAGAGCTTACATTTCAGTCATAAAAACCTGAAGGATCAGAATCGGTATCGGCCGATCACCTAGACAAAACATCGGTACTTAGAATCAGTGGCAAAAATCCTGATCGGAGCATCCCTAGTTATGACAGCTCTGATCTATAGTAAGCAGCTGTAGGATCATTTCGGAGAATCAGCATCCAACTTTTCTGAATTGTAAATATTGAACATGTCTAATATTTACGATTAAAAACGAGGGAAGCTCTGACTGAACAGGGAGTAGATCAGAGGAGTAAGCATTTGATTGTGGGCACCCCACACCACAGAATAGTCTGGGAAGATCATTGTTCAAAATTGTCCTGATATAGGGGGACAGTTTGCAGTTGTTGGGAGGGATAATGCATCATTCTGATTAGCCATGCAATTCTGATCTTTTCAAGAAATGAAAACACTGTAATCTACTTCTTTTTTAAAGTGAGACAGTATATGTTTTTTCTCTGTGTTTAACCTAGTTGTTTAAAAAAAAAACAGTATAACAAGATACTGCTTTAGAAATTTACTGCAGAGAAGCAGAGTCCACACAGCTTTAAATAAGTCCTATGTTATTGTTATATTGGGTTGTGATCCCATGACCGTTTATACACAGGTCATGAGTTTTTGGTCACTGTTTAACAAACATCAGCAAAAGTGCTTTATCTGACTTATATGTTCAGTTGTGCAGGATTGTGAAAGAGGAAAAGGAGAACAAAGTGAAGAATGGCTCCTCTGCTTGTTTTTCTTTTGCCTATCTGTGGCATGATACCTTTGGCTTTGTGTGTGCCACCTATTGGATCCCAGCCTGAGCAGGTGCACATATCTTATCCAGGTAAGAATACATTATAAATAGAATAGAACAGAATATCTTTGCCATTGCAATTCACAGGAAAGTACAGCACAATGAACATGTTTATAAATTACAGCACAATGAAAATGTTTATAAGTGTAATATATGTAAAGCAAATTTAAAAAATGTGTGTTGTGATATGTGAAGACCAGTATTAAGGAGGTAAACTGTCAAGTGTAGAATGTGTTCAAAACAGATCAGTGTATAAGGAGATAGTCTAAATATATTACTCTGGATTAGGAGCATGGATGTGATAAATTATAATATGGGGATCAAAAATAGCAGCAGTCAGTATAAAAATGCACAATTTGTTTCACAAGGCAGATTTCTGTTTAGATAAATTTCAGGGTGAGTGCAAGTACATGCGCTGGAGTGTACTTAGCTGGTTAATCTAGTCAGTCAGTCCTCACACCATGATTCCTGTTCGTTTTTTTGTTGCCATTAGCACAAAAATGTAAAGTTTAGATGATCATCTCATTAATACAAAGCTATAATGACATTTTCTTGTAACCTTCTTGTAGTGTGGCATTAATTCATTCAGCATTTGTGTCCCTTCTGTTTTTTGCTGCTCTCCAGAACAGCTTGTAAAACTTTTCAGCACTAGATGGCAGAGTAATACAAATGTTTATGACCACTTCAAGGTATATCAAGGAATTATTTGTGAACTTTACCCAGCATGTTCTACTGTAAGTGTTAAGTGCTTAACTGAGGAGTAAGTGAGGTTATGAAAAACAAAAACAACATATAAGTGAAGAAATTTCACTTCCTTCCAAATTTTGCAAAGGTACGTTTGCATGTGTAAGGGTTGTATGTTTAATATAAGCATATAAAAGCTTAAAAGATCATCTTTTGATGATTTGTGCATAAAATGTTAATGAAATATTGCAAAATGTCAACTTGTTTTCCCAAGGCAAGTGGTCTTCTGTATGTTTTATTTTTTTAGACAAAAAGGTCTGTTTAGTATTTTCCATTAGTGCTCTTTCTTAAATGCTGTATCATATTAGTTTCCTCTTAAGACATCCATACTATTTTTCAAGGAAAGAGAATATAAAGTAATCACCCACCAACCAGGTCACATTAGAACTTAATGTGACAGTTGCTGTTGTGGATCATTCTTATTTTCTTCTGTTTTGGGAAACATGGAAGCCTGCTTTTATCTGGAAATACAGTCTTTATTCTGTTGAAGATGGTAATCTGTGTCACTGGAGATATTTTTTCCTTCCACAGGTGTTAGGGGTTCAATGGTGGTCACCTGGACAACCTTTAATGAGACAGGCAGCTTGGTGGAGTATAATCTATGGGGTGGAAAGCTCTTTAGTCAGATTGCTAAGGGAAACTCCAGGGTGTTTATTGATGGTGGGTCAGAGAAGAGGAAAATGTACATTCACAGAGTAACATTGGAAGGCCTGCAGCCTGGGGCCACATATGGTGAGCATACCATTCTTAATATTGTATTATGAATAGCATGCTGTCCCTGAAAATGTTGTTTATTGTTTACTTGAGTGTCTGTCAAAGTGCTAATGACCCCGAAAATCTCTATTTTTGGGTAATTAAATAGATTTTTCCAACACTCAATTTTATAATTACTGAATGTGAGATTGTAATTTCGCGCTTTTTATATATATAGTCTACCACTGTGGCAGCGAGGTCGGCTGGAGTGATCTTTTCTTCTTTACTGCTCTAAATGAGAGCACAACTTTTAGTCCAAGATTTGCTTTGTTCGGTGACATGGGCAACGAGAACCCCCAATCACTTGCTCGACTGCAAAAGGAGACCCAGGCTGGGATGTATGATGTTATCCTTCATATTGGTAAGGCTTCCAGTGTTGCTGTTTGCAATTCCCGCTTATACAAAAATAGCTAAACAATATTTTGTATGTTTAGATAACATCAGAAGGAGTTTAGCGTTATTGAAGTGTAAATGTGTTTCCAAGCAACTGGTATTGGCTGCCTGTACATTGTAGTCACGTGTTCCTCACAGTACAAAGTCACGTAACACCAGTGCCATCTGCTGGCTACAAAACGAACAAACAGGTTAACAGATTGTTGACGTAATATTTTACAGTATAATTAGTTGCATGAATGTTCCACTTGCATATGGTCTTGGCATTTGTATTTTAAGGGATATTTAAGGTCTTTGCTCGGGCTGTTTTGCTTTTTCCATTGTCTTTAAGAACTTTAGGATTCACCTTCAATTTTACCATGACAGCTACTTGTTGGGTAAAACCAGGGGTAACTATCATGAAAATTCCTTGGCAGAACTTGAAGGTTTTTAAATGTTTAAATGTTTAAATATATGTATCACATATACATACATGTAAATATACGTATGTATATATGTATGTATATGTGATACTTTCTATTAGGTTTTGTTCCTTAAATCATAATTCTTTATGCTCATTCATACAGTATTATTGTTCATGCTTTAAGTATACATTTAAAAGATGTGTGCACAATGATGAGCCACTTCTTTAAACACATGTACCTTCCACCCAGAGTCATTGTTTCATCAGCCTCGCTTACAGCAAGGACGCACAATAGCGCCACGTTACTGCACAGAGCACATCACAGACATTAGGGCTGCTGTGTTGTTTAAACATTTCAGTGTTACTGGTGTGATGAGAATTGTCCACCAACCATAAACACTAGGGCTGGGTTTTGTTGCCGATTTCCTGAATCGATCTGATTCCGATTCACAAGGCCATGATCCGATTCGATTCTCGATCCGATTCAATTCGATATCCATTTATTTACAGATTTCTTTGTGTTAATACTAGTTTGGCTTGGTTATAAATTGACTTGAGTGGAGGATCTCCCTGTGTTGACAGACAAACTATAGCAAACTTCTTAGTTAACAGAATCAGTGTTTCTTAATCGATACCTATTGCTCATTCTAATATTGTTCTTTGTTTGATTTCCTTAATTTGTAGGGGACTTTGCCTATGACATGCATGAGGTAAATCTACTAAAGACATATGTTTTCATTAATTGTACAGTTACTGACAGATTGTATAGCATGTTGTCAAATAACACAGTATTTCCCCTAAAATGTTCTGAGGTGGCTCACACAGTTAGCCTATAGCTTGTGTGAACAAACAAACCCAATAAGAAATAATTCAGTGGTTTAAGAATACTTGCTGTCTAAATGCATAGATTTTACGTCACATAAATTGATTCATATTAATGAGTGATGACTAGGTTGTTGGGTGCCAAGATGACCAGATTATAATCTCTGATCTCATAAGCACTCAAAAAGGGAAAAAGCTTAGTGAGTCATGACAGTAATGATCAAAATTAGTGAACAAATTGAATGAATGGCTGTGATCATCATCAAATTTTTCAGCCAGTGGCTGTGTTTGCAGGCCAACCTGATTTAGACATTATTTAAAAGCTTTGGTTAGGCTAGCTGTCACTAACAAACATTGCCAAAAATGCTGGTTGGGTTAGAAAGGACGGCTTGACATCTTCCAAGCCACCATCAATGATTTCCGCCTTTACTCTTTTTGCAAGCAATTTGCTTTTTTTATTATAGCAATTTATTATCGAGTGGAGTGGTGATGCTGTGTGGGCCAGGATGTAAATGTCATGAAACCCAGTCAAAAATACAAACAAGACCTGATCACAGGCACTCTTTTTCTATCAGTTTTGTTTAAGTCACACTGTCAACTCAGGATTTTGTGTTGATCCATTATCCAAATGTTACCTTTGTTATGTGGAATAAAGTTGCCCTGCACCAGAGTACATCCAGTTCTGTGAACTGTACCACTCCCCAGATGTGCTCACACGAAAAACAGAACAGAAGCTGTCAGAAAACTTGTTAAGAGCCCTAAAATTCAGCAGCACACCATAGTTTGTGCTTCTTTCTTCCCACAATTGCCCCATTATAATATTTGTCGTAATGGCTGGTTCGAATTTCTCCACATTTTTCTCCCTTCCTTGTATAATGATGGGGCCCTGGGATGAGTTGCCTGGAAAATTAATTTAGCTTAATGGCAGCCCTAACTTTTAGGGCCTTCTCTCTTGACTGCACTGAACTTGCTCGCTGTCGTTATCAAGGTTTATCAGTCATGCTTGCCGACACTTGGGTCTTTGGCATTCTCTGGAAAAAGAGCATTAAGTTATGGCTTATATTGTTATCACCAATGAGTATAGCTGTTCTCACTCCTTGACAGTGATTATAGTATTTTGCTCATTTCAAGGCATTATGGATACTGTCAGTAATGCATTCATTCACAGTCTAGGCTTTTGGCTCTGTTTTATGTTATGACTGACTCACACTCTCTCACTCACTCTCTCTCTGTGTTTTCATGTCTGTCCTTGTCTGTTTCAGGACAATGGTAGAATTGGAGATGAGTTTATGAAACAGATTGAATCCATTGCTGCATATGTGCCCTATATGACCTGCCCTGGTAATCACGAATGGGCCTAGTAAGTATTATATAGGCCTAATATTTATGCACATCTAATCAGAATGTGCTGAGTCGTCTGTGAGGTTTCTTGACTATAACCTCAATATAGACTTTAATTATAGACCTTAATAGACACTAAGTTGAAACAATACAGGTCTTGAAATGTCTTCATGACATGACATCTTTTGTTCCTATAATTAGACACCTGGGACCTTTTGATTTGCTAAATAATGTAATCTAGATTACACTTCAAGCTACTGCTGTGCTCTCTAAATCAACTAGTTGAGTGACCTTTTTATTATTTATATTCACTAGTGAATAGCTAGTGAATCTTAAGGATCAGTCTGTTAATGAACCATTTTGCTCATGTGCATCAGAAGTCCAAACCAAAAAAGTAGAAAAATAGTCCTCGGTCACTCTGGTATTTGTAAAGCTGAATTTCACTCTTTTTGGAATTTCCAAAACAATCTGTCACACTTGAAAGTAATTGTGTAAAGCATAATGTTCAATTGTACACATCTGTGCTTTTAAATATGTGTAGATTCATTGGCTTTCTATGAGAGGGTAAAACCTTTTAGTCCACTTTTTGGTCAGACCTTTTAGTCCACTTTAATCACATAAGGAATACCAAAATTGAGACATTTTTGTTCAGCCAGTTTGTATCATTCATCTCAAAATACTGATGCCTGGTTCTTTTGTGTTGATGTGATGACATGTCCTCTGAAATACTGTCTTTGGATAAACACGTAGTCTAGACTCAATATCTTTTTAGATCTGCCCCAGTTCTCCCCGTCCTCTATTTTAGCTGCATTCCCGTCCACTCAACTCACACTTGGTCTGTCATTAAAACCATTTTTGGCAGGACTTTAATGTATATTCCATAAACAGTTGTCAGCCTGAACTCTGACTCTTCTCATGGACCACTGCTACTGTCTGGAGAGGAAAAATCTATCAGACGAGATTCAGACCGGTTTCACGAAGATGTGCTTTGTTTTGAGTTTAGAATATTATTGAGTTCCATAGTTTGACTAAATAAAGATCACCAAGAGCCAGTATAAAAAGAAGCTATAAAAGTTATTTTTCTTTACATTTGCAACTGTAATTGCAAAATGATGTTAATTAAATCCAATCAGAAATAAATCCATTTTATCCTATTTTTAGTTATTGAATTTTATTAATACATTTTTTATATGCCATGGCATTTTTCTGCTCCAAATACCATGCCAAAGAATTCTAATTGACCATTAGGGAAACTAGTAATATGTGCATTAGAGCAATACAGAATAGGACCTATGTTTTACATTAATGGGAAATTAACTAAATAGCTTTTTGTTGCTCCTAGAGAAAGCTTGTATTGCTAAACATCGGTACAATGACACATATAGGTATTTGTATATCTGTGATTATTCAGATGTTTATAATAATAAGGCTTACATAATTAAATGAAACAAAGAAAGACTTACCTATTAACCCTATATGTCATCATAATAAGGTAGTTAACCCTATATGTCATCATAATAAGGCTGAAACTTCCAGTAGGGATAAATTTATTTTATATTTAGGACAGACTAAGAGTCTGATCTAGATCAGCTTAGACTAATCCAATCATTTATGCACAAGGTAATTATATTGCTTAAACTTCTCTGGATACACACTTTAATATACTTTCCTGTTGGGGTATAAAATATGGTTGCATTCATGACACATGCCGATGCAGATCAGTGGGTGTATTCATGCATGATAGAATGTAATTTTTTAACCAACAGTACCTTTGTTTCTCTAAACAGTAGTTTAACCAAGAAGGAAAATGGAAATGGAAAACAAAAACAAAAATGTAGACAAAACATGTCTAAGCTAAAATGGTGTATAGGATGCTGGTTTCTGCAATGTGAACTACCATGTGAAATTTTATGTTTAACCCTTAAGCTGCAGATTTATTATTCCAGCATTTATTTTACAATATATTATTATGTAAGGTCAGGGAATTTGGCAGTATTTTGTCAGTAACAACAGTGTGTTATAATAGCAACTGGAACAGTAGTTTGAGATGAACCTAAGCCTGTTTTCAATCTGTTGAACACTGGCTGTTTTAAACCCTATCCAGCTGCTGGCCTTTAAGAATAGTCCTCCATTTGGATCCATTTAACAGGCTATTGTTCAATAGCTTTCATCTAAAGATCTGCAATTGATTCACCTGCAGATTCATGCATTTTGTTTTTTAGGCAGAGCTGCAGGGTTTTATGCAATGCTGTTTTTGTTATGTTGTACTTTGTCTTGATCATATAAAGCACCGTCATAGTTATTATATCATGATCACAATTATGTGAGCTATTTGATATTATTAAACCTGACCGGAATAATTTTCCAGAATTTTTTTATTTTTATTTTTTAAAGCATTTTCTATTGAGTTGAGGTAAACACAATTAAATAAAAGGAATAAGAATACCTATTTATTGTCGTACATCAATGGTCCCGTGAAATCAACTAAAATGAACACAAATCTGACTTCTGAAGGGTGCTGTAATACCTTAGAGGGCAGATATGAGTAATGCAGGTTTGTTTTTCTTTCATTTTGGCTTTACTTATTACTATAGTAGCTGATTACAGTGAAAAGACTTTATTATTAATTAGATAATTAGTAGGCTGTCAGCTAAAATTGTGACAGGTCTTACTTATTTCATCTTCACTTTAGTTGAAAGTTTACTGCTTCTCAGGCCCTTTCCTGTACATTTGACCCCAACCTAAATACTCCAGTCAATTACTGTGACCATCTACTTGTCACTTTAACCCTTCAATGCCTGAATTAAATCATTCCATTGTCAGTGCTTTACGTTCCGAGTTCATTTTTCATCGCAGGCTGTTCAGTGCTGTCAAAGCCGTGTCTCAGACAAAAAAAACCTCCACTCATTTTTATGGCCAAAAGAAAACACTGGAAAAAGGGAAAATTTAGTACCCCTGCTAGCTATAGTGTTCCTAGAAAGCATTTATGTTCTAGCTGTAAGTCCAACTAAAATATCCATCAAGCAGGTTGGCATGCTTGGCTAGACTGGGAGAACACCTTTGGCTGATCGAAAGAACAGACACTGGCCGTTGATCATGCAGTCTAAGGTGTTTGGAGAGGTCAGCTGATATGTTAGTAATATATTTTTCTCCATTTTTTCCAGCAACTTCTCACACTACAGAAGCCGCTTCAGCATGCCAGGGCAGACGGAGAGTCTGTGGTACAGGTAGGAATTTCAGCAAGCATCATGCTGCTTCTGTCCATCAATTACCTGTTTATGTCCAGAACAAATGTTCCCCTACAAAAGTTATGTAAGAATGAATGTTGTCTCCAAGCCGAATACCAAAGACCTGACAAACCAAAGTAGTCACGCTCTACCTTAAGCCCTGTCCTCCGCTGTGCGTGAGAAGAAGGCAAAAGAAAAGTGTGTATTCTGACAATGATGGGGCTTATGCTGCGAACTGGAAAGCTGATCTGCTGCTAGACCGCAGACCTGCAGTCTTGTCATCCTGTTTAGAACGAGTGAGTGCCTCCGAGGTCTCATTCATCACAGACACTGGTCAGCTGTCCACACCGGTATGATTAGAATGAAAGTGTTCAGTGAATTGCCACCCGCATTCTATTTAGTCTGAAGGGGTGCGCTGGCTAAAGGAGTGTGTGAAAACCACTCTTTGCTTTAATTGTTATCATTCCACACACCATCAGTCATGTGTACCAGTCTTGATGGAGTAGAGAGTAAGCAAATTCAGTCTGAATATTACACGAACTAAAGCTGATTTCTCAAACACGTGGACTGCCTTGAGCAGTAGACATTTGTTTGTCTCTCGGTGAGCATAATACTCTCTTTGATCTCCTCAGTCTAAACACGTTTTGGAGTACATGCAGATTTTAAAATCTTTGTTTCTTGTTATTCATTTTAATTTTCCATTTTAGTCGATTTGTAATGGCTTGTCCAGCTTTGTGTTTGGCTTCAGCTGAATTCTGGCAGTGTTCTGACTCAGTCACATGGCTCTGATCAGAAGTCCTCATGAGATAAAGTTAGATAACACAGTGAAATGTGAGAGTCTGTAAGATCTCAACAATAGGCAACACTAGCATTTTTTAGACAATTCAATCTTAAATGCTGCTTGACCTTCCTTAATTCAAAGAATTATTCAACCTGAATGAATACATTGTAAGCACATTAAAACCTTTACCAGTGTTAAGAAAAAAAGCCAGTGAACCACATTATATTTCTCAACTGAAGCATCTTTGTTTGACTAAGCACTATAGTCTTGCGTCTGGGAGACTGGAAAGATTGCTGAGGTTTAGCTTTAATGACTGAAGAACAGACATTTCCAGCTTTTATCAGGAATGGCTTCTCTGGGAAAATCATTATGGATCAAAAAATATCTATTGCTTAAGATCAATGAGCTTGTTTGTATAAAGGTATTTATGTTTATTGCTGCCTTTTTAAAGTAGTTGATTGTGTTTGTGACTGTTCATGTCTGTCTGAAGCTGGAACGTAGGTCCGGCACACATCATCTCCTTCTCCACCGAGGTCTACTTCTACCTAGAGTATGGCTTGGATCTCCTCTTTAAACAGTACATGTGGCTGAAGAGTGACCTTGAGGTATACATTTACACCAAAATATCAGAAATCACTTTTTAACTTCATCCAGTAAATTAGGATTTCCTTTTAAATGACTGATCATGATCAGTATCATTAAACTGAAAGGATGTTTTTAGATTCAGTACATCATAAGGGGTTGTTGGTACTGTATTTGTTTTAATTTAATTTCACTTTAGGGTCAGTGTGTGTATGTTTGTCAGATTAATTAGCCTAATAAGCTTAAATTTACATTGCACCGTTTTTTTGGGTTTCTTTGATCAGGAAGCAAACAAACCAGAAAACAGGGCAGTGCGGCCCTGGATCATCACCATGGCACACAGACCCATGTACTGCTCCGATGATGATCATGATGACTGCACAAAGTTTGAAAGTTATGTAAGGATACCAGTGCTGGATAATTTTATGGATTAGTTAACACATTTATTAATAATTCATTGAGTGGCCTCTGTTTCACCCATTTATTAGCATTAGGACTAGGCCAGTATTTGTCCTTACAGAGCAAGCTATGACTGTAAATCATATTGAATTTGGCTGTAAAATAAAACCATTATTAATTACCAAATTATTACATTCTAGTCTGTAGGTCTTCAGGTTTTAAGGTATGTACCATACTGAAAAACAGAAAAAAATATAAAGCTACTGGAAACTACTCTCATGTACTTAAGAGTTCTAAAGCCTGACAAGATCCAGGCATTCAGGAGAGAAGAAAAGGAGCACAAAGATTGTTGCTTTGGCATTGGACGTGGCTCTATTGCCCACAGATATCTAATTAAATCATTAATCTTTACATAGTAGAAATGATGTTTCCCATCCTTGCTACTGTGTAAAAGTTAGTGTTTCTCTCCTAAATTCATAATTGACCGACCAAACTGTATAAACAGGCTATATATTGACCTTTTGGGGGGAAAACTCAGTCATGCAGGATCTCAGGGTGCCTTCCTAGGTAAAATTAGTAAGATTTACACTGGCTTTTTTGTGGACATGGTTTATTTTATGTTTTAGTTGTTGTTATTTGCTGACTGGATCTTTTTAAATTTGGCACTATTATTTTCCATTAAGTTCAGGACAGCACACTCTTAAATGGGATGTTAGTCACAACAGGCTGTGCAGACACACTCCTAATCAGTAATCTCCATTTTTTTAGGTACGACTTGGCCGCCATGACATAAAACCACCTGCTCCTGGTCTGGAGGATCTTTTCTATCAACATGGTGAGTCTTCACTAACCTCAGGAACTGTTTTTTTAACAACAGGCTACATACACAGATTAGCCATAACATTAAAAAATTAAAACTCGTTACATCTCCTGATTTGTTGGATGCACAGTGTTAACAAGGCCTAGGCAACTTGGTATTTGCATCATTAAAACGGCAGGTCTTGTTGAGTGTTCCTGGCACCCACCTGTTAGTACCCACGAAAAGTTTTTCATGCAAGGACAACCAGTAAACTGGCGACCCAGTCTTGGGCAACCCTGGCGTAGTTCAGTCGTACCCCACAGAAGAGCACCTGCATCATAAATTGCTAAAAATGTAATGCTCTCTGTCGTGTCCATATGAGCATCAGAACAGGAGCAATGGAAACAGAGACCTGGTTTGAAGAATTAGGTTTTTTTAACCATGGACAGCCAATTTTTTACTGAGAGACCTTACATTCTGTCATGTGTGTGAATTTTACTTTGACATTTCCCAGTACAGTCCTTTATGGAGACAATATTACCTTTATCTCAGTGGCAGCTTTCAGAGGGACTTGTCCTGCCACTCTGCCAAAAAAATCTGAAATGTTTTGAAGAGAATGACACAGTTTAAGGTCCTGACTGGGCCTCCAGATTCCCTAGATCTCAGTATGATTGATGCGTCTGTGGGATGTGCTAGACAAACTATTTTAATCCAGGGAGTTCAGAACCCACAGCACAACTTCAGAGGTTTTTTATTTTAAACACAAATGGGAACCTTCACAATGTAAGACAGGTGGTTTCAATGTTATGGTTGATCATTGTACTAAATCGCTGTACTTCTTATATAATAGGAATCTCGTAAGAAAAAATGCTTTTTCTCCTGACTACTATAAAAAAAATTCTGGATTAGCAAAATGACAGACAGAATCTAGCTAAACAAACAACTATCATGTAGAAGGGTCCATGAGGGTTGTGCAGAGCTTTTGAAACCGCATTAAATGACTGGATCTGGAGCAGAACTGAATTCATTTGAAGGCATGAAATACAACACGAAAACCCCAGTCATATTCAGTGAATACTACCTTCAAAGTTGCCTCTTTGGTTTGGCCAGAATAAGTGTCTCCACTCCCAGCAGCCCTCTCTGAATATTAGTTTATTTACAGATGAGGGCAGTCCTTTCTTGCCAAGCAGATGGATATAAAAATCTCTCTCAAAATTGATCACAACAACCACAGAGAGCTTAGTAGAAGTTCCATAAAAAAAGTGTTTTGCAATATTATAGGCATAATCCTTGCAGTTCGGTTTGATAATTAGGCATGAGTACAGTTTTTTGCTCGATGTGTCGTGTCTGTGTTAAAGGTGTTGTATATGGGTATGTTGTTGCAGGTGTAGATCTTGAAATCTGGGCTCATGAGCATACCTATGAGAGGCTTTGGCCTGTGTACAATTACAAGGTTAGTATTTATATTTCGCCACATCTGACTCCATGTTTCCACATCATTAACATGCCAATAGAAAGACATTATCACACAATAAATATGTATCTGCCTACTACCTAAAAATATTTTGTACAATATTTGTTCATCACAGGTGTATAATGGGAGTACTGATGAGCCATATGTGAACCCCAAAGCACCTGTACACATCATTACTGGCTCAGCAGTGAGTATAATCTCTAATTGCACACATGAATGTAAAGATATATTTATACTGCACCGTCAAACAAACTTTAAAAAGGTAAAGGCCTTTAAAAAAATGGATCAGATCCTTCTGGGTATATATAGATACATTCTAAGAGGAACTGCGTATAGTGAAAAAACGTTGTTGTGATGTGGTTTAAAAAATTCCCCTTTTTGGATAGTCATAACTCTAAATAGGCCGCCAAATATGCTCCCAAAACACTTAGGGCCCGATAATGCACACGGCGCAACGTGCTTTCGTCACTGGCGCAACGCATCATTGCTATAATGTGCGAGCGCATCGTGCAT
>JBBMFX010120637.1:0-22888 GCA_037832545.1 Rhabdalestes septentrionalis | reverse complement strand
GTTCCTGCAGTCTGGAGGATCGACCCACGACTTTCTGATCGCAGGGCGAGTCCCGAACCACGCGAGTGTGTAACGGACGGAGGGAGGGAGGGGAGGGGGCGTGGCATTACTAATACAAATATTTTTTTAAGTATTTGTCTGAATAAGGTATTCGTAAAAAACACGTTATTTGTGCCAATCCGAATACCATATTTGTATTTGTCTCCACCCCTAGTATTTATTAGAATCTAATGGATATCGAAGGCACAATGCTACAACTAGCAGGATACTGAAAGCCCAGGCTTCCACTTCTCTCTCTGTCTTTATCTCTACAAGAACAAAAAACTCAAAATCTGCACACTGATGGAATCTGTAGAGACTCCACTGATGTTTGACAATTAGAGCATCCAATGGAAAAGACAGAAAAAGAGATACATGTAAAAGTGAAAGAAAAAACACATGTGGTGGAGGGTTGGCATGTAACATTTATAATTAACCTGAATTTTAAAAGCGTTCATCAATGAATTAATAAATAAGTGCACAGTTTGGTTTATACATCTCTTTGGAGGACGTTTCAAAGACTGATATTCTGAATTTTGTTAATATAAGAAGACATGATGAATCTGACTGGATTTTCACTTATCTAGGCAGCATTATTGTTCAAGGTGTCAATGTTTTGAAATCTTTTTCTTAGGCAGGTTAGTTGCTTTATTTAAGAGAGAGATGTAACTAAATAGGTTTAACTTGGTGGTCCAAGTTCAGTTCCATGACTAGTGAAATAACAGCAGTATTTGAACATTAATCTTTGTTCAGGATTTTAGTGTTTTATACTAAAGTTTTACAGATTTGAGTTCATATTTTGTAGGTGTCCTGCTGTCTATGTCTGTCGGACTTGCACCACTGTAAATGGGTTCTAAAAGATTTACAAATAACCAAGCTTCTGGAAACTGTATTAGGAATTATATGGGCCAGCCATATAACAGTGGTGTTTATTTGATGTTAACTGAAATCATAAAAAAATATATAGATGTATGCTAAGTAAACTATGCAAATACACTCAATAGACATTTAAAATATATTTATTGAATTCTGATCTCTCAAACTACTTCAGGATGTATTCTGAGACACATTTGGGCCATGATGTAAAAGTGTAAGTACATCTCTGTATGACACATTCAGCAACTATAACCCCATGCAACACTGGGATGGTGAAGGAGACCATGGGCATCTCTGCTTTTTCAGTTCATCCCCTGACATTATGTAGTTTTAAACCCAGAGCACACTTTAGATGAGCCACTTACCTCAAATAAAGCTCCAGTTCAGTTAAACTTTCCCTTAAGTTGTTGTCTTTCCCTTTCTCGCTCCAGTATAGTGTTTCAAAACAAGTAGAAACAGGCACGTAATTTTCTTCTTTCTTCTCGTAAACATTGACTGTGTTGTGCAAGACTGCTGTTCTTTTGAACAGAGCTAAAAATTAGGAGTAGCCCCTGTTGGGGCTAAAACAATTATTCGAGTATATCATTGTCTCAAGGCTTCATTTAATTTAAATCCATCTATTTAAGTTGTCTCTGCTATCGTATCACTCCTGCTTTGTAGACCAGAACACCGGTATCACTGTTTCACACGAACTGTTGTAACTGACATTTGTAATTTAGCTGCCGATGCTGCACAGTGACTTAACATGCTCTTAGCGTTTTTGTACTTCTTTTTTGGACGATTATTAAACTATTTCCAGTTTAATAATAATAATTCCAGTTTGATAATAAAGACGAGAGACGACTAGCCCCGATTTCGCCCTTTCTCTGCACAGCGTGCGGCATGTTTTGGTTCAGCTCCTCTCTTAATTAAGTTGTGTGAAGTGTAGGTTTATTATCGATCTGGCGGAGAAAGTTTCAGAGTTAGAGGAGTGCATCCGGACTTTAACAGAGGATAGGAGATGAGAGGTTTGTTGCTAGCCTGTCCGGGTTCCTTAGGAGAAGGTAGCTCGCCCCCGACTACAGCTGTAAAGCCCCCACATCAGGGCAATTGGGTTTTTATCCCCCCTCTGTAGTGAAAAATTTTGGAGGTTTCTGGCTAATAATTCCCTGTGGGCTAGAAGGGCAAAACATGTTCATTGGAAAGGCAAGGAGACCTATCACCATATGGAGCTGTGGAACGCTTGCCCAACGGAGCCACAATGTGGTTCGTAAAGTCAATGCTCATTTTAAGAGACGTTTCATGTTGCATAACACACTATTGATATTGTTGTTTAAAAATGCAAAAGTGAGATTTATTTGATTACTCGATTCATCATTGAAAAATTCGACAGAATACTTGATTCCAAAAATATTTGATAGTTGCAGCCCTAGCCCCTGTGATTGGTTTTTATGTTCAAGCTGATTTGCACATTACTCGCCACAGAGTAATCAGCCATCTGACTGGAGATGCAAATGAGTACCAGTTGTAAACAAGTGGCAAAAATCAGGATACAATCCAGATACCAGTTGGAGGTCTAAATCATTTTAAACTGTACTGAAAGGTGTTTAAACATAAATGTTGCATATATAGAGTAGTTATGTACAGAGGAGTGTGAGGTCACATACTTTCTCTGAGCACTAATGTAAGATATTTACGCCATGCTAGGTTTCGTATTAATATCGGTGCACAGCGAATGTTCTTAGCCAGTGGCGGTGAGCTACATGTGATTGAAAGGATGACTATGTTTGGCAGTAAAGGAGAGTGTGTAGGATCTTTTTCCCAGGTGGTTTTGCAGCAATATCTGCTGGGAGACATTTTCAGGCTAAAACTCAATCACATGAAACCTCAGCTCACCTCTCCTCACCTCACAAGTCTCTTCCATCTTCCACTGTCTTCCTGTCCACTGGCGCAAATGAAAGTCGGGGCAGAGTTAAAGATCGTCCAGAGCCAGCGGGGAGAGACACTTGGGGAGGAAAAACGCAACCCTGAGGGTCTAAAACCCAGACTGCACTTTATAGTCTGCTGCCCATGTGCAGACCATCAAAAACAGCACTTTTACTCCCCAAGGAGAGGCGGATAGCTGTTGGGTGTTTGCTAAAGCATTAGTTATATGCCTTTGACAGCCTTTGTGTTTGTGTCTGTGTTTGTCTCCGTTCCATTGCTCATCCCACATCCTGTCCTTTCTCATCCACACACACACATTCTGAACCCCACTCAGTGCATCCTGCTGCTATGTGAAGGTCAGTCTCCTTTGACATTGATCCCAGGAAGCACCCAGCACTCTCTGTCAGGCTGTCGGGAGGACGGCATTCTTCTCCGGGTCTTTCTGGGGGGACACGGGACAGCGTCCAGCGCAGGCACCCCTCCTGAAAAATGAGTGCTGACTCACGGAGAAAAACCACAGGAAGCGAAGAAGAAAGCGTTTTGCATTCGCGCCAGTTGACCAGCACAGCAGAAATCCCGTTTCCTCTTCCCCAGGAGACAGCGTATCTACTGAGGAAACTGAATCGCCAACAGAGGCATCATGATTTTATCGGCAGCCTCTAAGTTCTTTTCCTTTTGTTTGTTCATTTTGGGTAGGTTCAGTTAAAGCAAGAAGTCAAGTGGTTGAAATGGAGCGACCGCCTGGCAATTGGGGAAGAGGGAATAGGCGAGAGTTGGGTTTCTGCAGCTTTCTTCGCTGATGGTCCACCAGGACCTTCTTCCACGAACGAGATAACATGAGCTCTCTCTCTCTCTCTCTGTCTCTCTCTCTCTCTCGTCTCCGTCCTCATGCAGAAAGCAGATGTGTTGGCCGAGTCACTGCTGTGGTTACTGCTGTAAGCGTGAACCTGGCTTTGGCTGTAGACTTTTCTGTCTCTCTGTGAATAAGAGTCCCGAGGGGAGAGTTTTGAGCCCTGTAATGAAAGCTGAGCAGTCCCACACATCAGGGGGTGGAGAGAGAAGTGAGTGTAGATAAGTATGACAGTGTGACTGGGAGACAAATTAGATCACTGGAGAGGTTAAGGCCAAAGTTTGGATTTAACAAGGCCTATAGTAGTTGGTCAATACTGTAAAATCTAAGCCACTGCATGCAGTAGTGTAGTGGTACATGTACAGCACTGTGGCCTATACCCCCTCTGAGTGATTTACAGTGTACTTGGCCTCTGGGAGTTAAGATTATTTTCCATGAGTTATATAAGAGCAGCATGCATATTTTTGTTTTGCATTTTATTTTCTGCTGGTGTAATACACATGGTGCTTTTCTCTATAGCCTTAGCTACTGGGGAATCTTAGGCAGTCAGGTGGGAATGAAGCCCAGACATCTGAAGATGTTATTTGACATAATGAAGAGGCATAATGCTTTGTCTGACAATGAAAATGACATCAACAGCCATGTTTCAGTTTCAAAACTCCATTGACTGGTTTTACAAGAATGAAGGCACTTTTAAAAATGTTGTTTTTGTAGTGTTATCTTGTCATGTGCTGTGTACAGTTTTGAGATGTGAAATTTAACAGTAATTTATACACAGTATTTGTAAAGATATTGAAACAGGGAATGTTCAAGCAATGTGTTCACACTTTGTGCACAGATGCACAAGAAATTAAGGTCCATTATAAAGCACAGTAAACCCACTTATTCACACACAACTACACCACTAATTACATGTGATACCAGAGAACAAATGACACTGGGTTCTTGTAGTTCTTATAGTACATCAAGCCTGTCATGCTGAGTTGCTTCCAGGTCACAGCTCTGCAGAAATTAGCCTTTCTCCTCTCCTAACACCGAGCAGTTCATGAAGGCCTTGCTAATAATCTAGTAAATTAAATCAGGCACGTTAAATGTGGCAGAATCCTGAAGTCTGCAGTGCTGTGCTTTGTCAGGACTAGAGTCTGGCCAGTGTGTAGTGAAGGACATGTCAGTGAGTTTAGCACTTTTTGTTGCTATAAAGATAATTTTTTATAAAGGTTCTTCAAAGAACCAAACACAGAAAAGTTTACATCATAGTTTGCACCATAGAGTCGAAATACATATGGAAAAGAACAATTGTGTTCAAATGGTCCTTTGAGCATCCATGTAGTATGAATGTGTTAAAGAGGTGCGGTTGCAGTGGTGTTTCTGCATCATGGTAGCAGTAACTTTCAGAATCGTCCTAGTGGAGGTCATGCAAGCTTTATGTTGTACCGTGGCATCCCTAGCCTCCAGCTCGCTTGATGGATTGACTGTGAAAAGTTTAGACAAGCTTGGAGTGCTAGGTGAACCTGGCATGATTCTCTCAAGGGTGAGGGCGGCTAGGTCAAGTTCAGAGATAAATATGTTTAGGATGTCCTTAACCCAGTTTATAGTGAAAAAATACAACATTTTCAACCTCTACCACTGGATCCATAAGGTCTTGTACTGCTTTTTCATCATTCTGAGATGTTCCTCAGTCAAAACTGTAATGCAGTGAGATTACAGACTGTTACAGAGATTACAAAATGTTAAATCACCAAATCATAATGTTGTAGAAGTAGGAGAAAAGTTCACTTGAGGAGGAAAAAAATTGTATGTCAATTAATATTTTTAACAGTTCTGTGGCTCATTTGTATTGAAATGTTCATAAAAGATAAGCTAATTCTCACTGTTCTCAAAAAGATTGTGTTGCACAGGGTGAATCACTAAGCAAAAACAACCAACCAAAAGTGTCCTCTGTCCAGAAACCCACCAATTCTAGAGAAAATCTAGGGCATCAGATAAACTTTCAGTAACTTTATACCTGTTAGGTAGACCAGCAGGTCAGATGTGTAGACAGAAATTAGACATTGTTTGAAAACACTCCAATAGCACAGCTGTGTGTACACACAGTGTAGCACGCTCACACACACACACACACACACACACACACACACACACTAACATGCCACTATCATGCCAGTATCACTGCTGTGCTGAGAAAGACTCACCATCCAAACAGTGGGGCAGCTGGTGGCCCAGTTAGAGAGTTTCCCCTGTGATCAGAAGGTTATGGGTTAGAAACCTAGGGCTTCTAGTGGTAACCCTAATGTATCGTCCACATGCACTGCTCTTGTTGAATGAGTTAAATACAGAGAAAGAATTTTGCATTGTTCAGTCTGTATGCTGTGACTGTAAGGGCCGCTTTATTTGAATACTTCTCACTTGTGGCCAGGATGGGGTAAGCAGAGCTGATTGATTGTACAATGAGTTTAGATATAATTGAGCCTAATGGAAATTTTTGTCAGTATATAAAAGGAGAATCTCTAGTATTGTGGTGAAATCAAATTAAACCTTTCGATCTTGAGGCTTGTTAACCAGTCCCACAATTTTGGGTGATTCCCTGAAGTCTGGAAAGACCTGGTCCCTGCTCTTGTGCTCAGGTCAGTCACGGTACTGAATTATACTGAAGGCTGAGCTGCTTGCCAACCCTGTCACAGAATCCTTTCCCTCCATCCTGAGCCAGTGTGAGCACACGGTGGTATAGAGCCATCAAGAGCAAACGCAGAAAAGACTGTGTGAAGAAAGGATTGTGAACTGTGACCATGAATGAATGAAGAGGAAATTTCTATTTGGCATAAAATTTATTTATCTCCCTGCGGGTGCTGGGTGAACGAGGTAGCCAGGCAGACAGGTTCTATTAAACAACAAGCTGTCCTCATATGCATGCATTTGTTGTGCATTACGAATTACAGGCTTGATTGTTTGAAGGTTTGAAGCTTCCCAGCCTCTTGTTAGATCCAGCATGGGAGCACGCCTGAATATTGATGCACGGGAGCAAGGGCTTGGGGGCCAATCCCTCTGCTTCACCAGCATTTGCCTTCATAGGAAAAAAATCCCTAAAAAGCCTCACATTAAGCTCACCCTTGAAAATCACCCATTTAGTCAGCACACACTCCTGAAAGCCAGATTAAATGCCGGTCTTTGTAACTGCCGGAGAGGAAACCGCAGCGGTGTATATAGACACAGCATGTTGTGCTTTTCATTTCAGAGGGATTTTTCATTCTGACCAATCTAGCTCTTCGTATGGGAGTACGGTGGAAACATATGTTTAGAGACTGTATCTAGTACATCAGAACTAACCACAGAAGGATTTTTCCTTATTGTTTCTTTTGTGCACATTTTTTAATAATAGCAAAGAAATTAAAATGTAAAATCTTTATTCATACATGATCATAAACATAGACTCCACATTTATAAATATTGCAGTCTTAGACACACATTTCTTGCATCTAATCATAATGCAATCAGGCAGTCTTTATATTTATGAAAAACATTCAGTCACAGGCTAGTGCTGTATTCTGTATATAGAGAGGGCAGTTTAAAAGCATTTATTTGGAGGAATGTCCAATGAGTTCAGTATGTTATGCATTACCATTGTTCATCTGAATGTAATTTTCTAACTGTTAAATAATTGTAAATGCATTTAATATAATGGGCAAGACCCAGGTTTCTCAACCACTGGGCCGGGGTCCACTGGTGGGCCACAAGTGTTTTTGATCGGGCCGCGAATCTAAAATTGTGACAGGCCATTGGTCCCCAATTGGTTATTTACGATTATCTAATGTGGCCAAGTGGGCCTTGGCAACATGCTGTGATAGATAGTTGGGCTTTACTTTTGAAAAGGTTGAGAGCCATTGGTGTCACAGTTTGGTCAGTGGCGGTTAGGGCGTGTCTCTTGTGTTTCAGCTGTCTCGTGTTTAGTTCTCATTTGGTCTCGTTTAGTTAAGTATTTAAATCAGAGTCTTGGGCCTGCGCCCTCGACTCTGACAGGTGGACACATCCTCACCACAAACAAACCTCTAAGGAGGTACACGAGGTCTGTGAGTGGAACGCCGCTCTAAATGCCTGGGCGGCCGAGTATGCACGTGCGGACCTCATGGGGGAAGAAAGCCACGACTCCCCCCGACTGGATAAAGGAGAGGGGTAGGAAGGACTCTGACGACGAGTTCTCGCTCCTCCTGAGCGGATGGAACCCCTGGGACCTGCCCTGGGACATGCTTCCGTGGGGCTCAGAGGACAAGAACTTCCCAGAGGCTACTCCCCTTTCATCACCTACAAAGAGGCCGAGGAGAAGGAGAAGCCGAGCGCCTGTGGCTTCCCCACACCCAACACCGGCCACTGCCAACTCCCATCACGGCATTGACAACAAGTTGCTCCCATACGAACCCACGGCGGAGCTGCCGCCGCACGACCCCGCAACGAAGCTGCCGCCGCACGACCCCACGACGGAGCTGCCGCCGCACGACTCTGCCAAGGAGCTGCCGCCGCACGAGCCCGCCAAGGAGCTGCCGCCGAACGAGCTCCAGCTGCACCTGTTCTCCAAAGTAAGGCACGTGGAACTAGCTTTAGCTCAGGCCTAGTTAGCTCTAATACAGTTAGCCTTGCTCCTGTTAGCCCCACTCATGTAGGCTCAGTTAGCCCTGGCTCTGTAGCGTGTCCAAGTCCTGTCTGTGAGGTCCCTGTCTGTGAGGTCCCTGTCTGTGAGGTCCCGGTCTGTGAGGTCCCGGTCTGTAAGGTCCCTGTCTGTAAGGTGCCTGTCTGTAAGGTCCCTGTCTGTGAGGTCCCAGACAGTGGAGCCCTGGACAGTGGAGCACCGGACAGTGGAGCCCCTGTCTGCCATGCTCCTGTCTGCCACGCTCCTGTCTGCCATGCTCCTGTCTGCCCTGCTCCTGTCTGCCCTGTCTACCCCGCTCCTGTAGTCCCTGGCCAGGGTAGCCTAGTAGCTCCAGTCTGTCCTGTTTCCCCGGAAATTACCTGGTTAGTGGGGTTTCTGGGGGGAATGGCAGTAGTGCTAGGACGGGCTGAGCAGCGTAATAGGCCCCATATAAGGGAAAAAATACCCTTGTATTTTTTGGGGGGTGTAGTAGGCTAGGGATGGGGGCCGGAGAGGGTGGGCTTAATGTTAGCGGGCCCCTTAGTACAGCTGGAGGGCCCTTTCCAGTCTCCCATAGGGGACTGCCTGCCTGACAACGGGGTGCGCAAGAAGTGTCCCGTCCAGTCCCGCGTAGGGGACTGCCTGCCTGACAACGGGTTGCGCAGGAAGCGTCCTATCCAGTCTCCCGTAAGGGACTGTCTGCCTGTCCACAGGGGTGCTCAGTATGGCTGAGTATACAGAGCCCAGACTTTGGGACAGAGAGCACCCTGCCGGCCGAAGGCCTGCCAGATGGTGGAGATGCCATCACAGACTCAGTGTCCCTCAGACCGCAGGACTGAGGGGAAGACAGCCCAGTCACACAGACTGTGGGGATAAGACACAGAGGAGAATGGGAACGTTGTCCTATTATACCAGGTCATTTACTGATGCAAAAGATCCAATATGACAAACCTGTGATTAGCAAAATATGTGAACCTCAAGGATTAGCAGTTAATTTGAAGGTGAAAGAGGATTCAAGTTGAAAATCAGGTATGAGTATCTTTTAAAGAAGAAGGATCTATCGCTGTCAGATCTGGTGTTTGAGGAGGTTTGAGAAAGTGTATCATGGCGCAAACAAAAGAAGATGTTTGAGGAGCCTGGAGTTGTTGGACTGGAAGAAGTTACAAAACCGTCTCCAAGGAGTCATAGCAAAATAGACTGTGTAAAAATGGAGGAAATTCAACACCATTTCACCCTGCCTATGTGTGCTTGACTAGCAAACATCACTCCAAGAGCAGTGGTGTGCATGTCATTCTACAACCTGCGAACCATCACATGCACAAGTCAGAAGACAATTGAAAAACTTGTTTTGTGGACAAATGAGACCACAGTACATTTTTGGATTTGGAGTTTCAGTATCTTATATTATCCCATCTGTGAAACATGGTGGTGGCTGATTGCTGCATCTTAGCCAGGATGGGTTTCCATCATTGATAGAACAGTAAATTCTGAATTATACATACACATTATAAAGCACAGGGTCAGGATGTGTGCCTGTGAACTGAACCCCATAAGAAGATGGACCATGCAGGAGAACAATGACCTTAAGCACAAGTTGTGCTACTAAAGGATAGAGTTTAAAATAAATGTTTTTGAATGAAGACATCAATGTCCTGACCCTAACCCAATAGATGTGTTGTTTAAGGATGTGAACTGAGCAGGTTATATATGGAAACCCAACAACATCGCAGATTTAAAGCTGCTCCGCACGGAGTAATAGGCTAAAATGATGTGCAGGACTGATCGGCTGTTGCACAAGGGGGCCACACAAATTACTGCTGCTACACTTATAAGAAAATTAAAGTCTTATTTAGCTTACATACTCTATTTTTAAATTGTGTTGATCCTTATCTTCTTGCCATTTAACTTTCTATTACAGGTGTTTTTGTTTGTTGGTTTTTTAGATTTGGGTTTTTAAATATTTTAAATACTTATTTTTTAATTTTTACTTGTTTACTTCAGATTTGTGTTTAATTTAAAATTGTACATGTTTTATAATGTTAAGGTCCAGTATACATTTCACTGTGTGTACAACTATGTACTTATCCAGCTATGCATGTGACAAATAAGGAATCTTGAATCTTGTATGCGAACGTATGACTGCTTGCAAGGGGGATTTTCTTTCTACTCTAGGGGTGTGAAAACTTGATACTTTTAGAAATTATTGAAAATTCTTTCAAGCAGCACTTTATATTTTTTTACAAGTAGAACTTTTAACTACATAAGCACATCATGGCCAGTGTTCATTTGCAATTCTTCTGTAAAAAGTGAGAATTAGGACATAGGCCAATGGTTTGAGAGCTTTAGTCCAAATTATATAGCTTAATGCACTTAATTACTGCTCCATACATGGACATGCTCTGCGCCTCCACATAGTCATTATGGCCCAGTTCAGCAGGTGTGAGAGAGTTTGAAATGTTCCAGTTATTCAGTGGCAGCTGCCAGAGATTGTGCCGCCCTGTCTGTCCTGCAGACAAGCTGTGCGGCGTATAGGAGCTTCGATTTTCAGGCTACTGCATTAACCTCCTAGGTCCCTTTTTTGACACACTCATCAAACCAAACAGAGAAATGATGGAAAATGCAAATTCCCTTTTCACTTTGATTCATTGTGCATATGTCTTTGTGGGAAGAAAACTATGGTTTTGCATTTGGAAAGAAGTATTTAAACATTTAAACTGAATTTCATCACTATGTAAAAAATTCTTGTTTTGTATTATATAGCCAAACTACATGTCCATGTTTTTAAGAAGTCAACAGGATGTTACTGGTCTGAGAAGGAGCTGAATGAGCGCTGGTTTGATCTCATGTCTACCTTGTTTCAACCAAGCAAAGCAAGCAGGTCTGTCCTGATAGTCTCAGCCAAATAAAAAAATAGAAACATAGGGAAGCATACACACACACACACTCACACACACACACACACATTTTCGCTCACAGGAGAGAGTGGTAGCCCCTTGGGCCAAGGAAAAGAAACAAAAGGAAGTTCCCCTTGGCCGAACGCAGGGGAGCAAATGGGTTTGGGATGATGTGCACTTTGAGGCAGTCTCTCTCTTGGCTTGCATGCTGTGTAAGTATTTGCCTTAGATATTAATATGACAATCTCCCTTTGGCCCCCACTCTGATTCGAAGTTGGACACGTCTGAAATGTTCCAGGTCCTTTTTATCATGGTGATTTTTATTTTATATTGTGTAGGTCATTGGTATCATTGGATCCCTCTGTAAGAAAAATTAAACGCTAGCATCTGTTAGCTGGAGCCCAAGTACTGATTGGTGCTGATTGGTGAGAAAATGATCTTCAGATTATTTAGGCTTGATCTTGAGAGTGAACGAGAAAGGCTTTGACTTGTTACATGCGATTGGTAACGTGTTCCACATGAGGGGAGTGACATCACCCAGCCAAAGAGAGCCAGAGACAGCAAATAAATTTAACCCCAAAGTAACCCTGTAGTTTGTGATTAGCTTTTAATTTTAGAGGAAGATTCTCGTTCTTTTACGGAATTCACAGACCCTCTTGATGGAGTGTGGCTCACTGTCTGGGGTGTGTGTGCGTGTGTGTGAAGTCATGGGGGACTGAGAGTGGTGTGATATGCTGAAAAAACATCATGAGAGCGAACATGAACTGTCACAGAGGGCTCAGTGGGCTTTTGCACTAGAAGTGACAGATGTATCTGTCAGCACCAAAAGTTGGAATGATGGAGACACAACAGCAGTGCTGTGGATCTGGTCCATCTGAGCTGGAACACATGTGCTGGTGTGTGTTGTGCTGGTGTGTGTTTATAGTCTCAGCTTATAACGCAGTAACCAGTGTCAGGATACTCAAAAAGAATCATCCATTACAAATGACTCATTTTTTCTCTCACACTGTAATGGGATTACATTACTGATTACGTTCTGGAAAACATATACGCGCTTGTACCGGCTGGACAAGAGCCAGCCCAACAGTCCTTGAAGTACTTTACATAGAAAGCAATTCCAATTACAGTAAACATCATTAAAAGTCATACCATCATCCCAGCCTTCACTCTAAACAGTTGTGTTTGATTATAATGATGGGGGCATGCAGTTTGAAAATGTACAGGCACTGGTAGAACAAGTCCAAAAATTGTTTTGTTTCGAAATGAAATCTTGCAGATCTGTTTCTGATTCTGATACATGTGAGTTTGGGGTTGATCCATCAGTTTGACATAAGCAGGATTTGATGCCTCAACAGATCAAATATGATTCATGTATTCGTATTAAAAAGTGGGACTGCTTGTGCAGTTAGCACATACATGTGCAAATGACATACAAAAATAGATGTAGATGCTCTAAATAGACAAAGGGACACACCTCTTAATTATTAAATTCAGAAGTTTCAATTATACAGATTGTCTCAGGTGTAGGAACTCAAGACATTTTGGACAACGCCATGCTTCCAACCCAGTTGGTGGAAGTATCTTTTCTGTTCTAGCATGACTGTGTCCCGGTACACAAAGCGAGCTCCATAAAGACATGGCTGGATGAGTGTGGAAGAACTTGACTGGCCACACAGAGGCCTGACCTCAACCCCATCCAGCACCTAAGGGATGAACTGGAACGGAGATTGCAAGCCAGGCTTTCTCATCCAACATTATTGTCTGACCTCATAAATGCTCTAGAGAATGAATGGGCACAAATTCCCACTGAAAATTTGGTGGAAAGCCTTCCAAGAAGAGTGGACGCTGTTATAACTGCAGAGTGGGGACCAACTCCATATTAAAGTGTCTGTAACTGAATACAATGTCATTAAAGTCACATTTGCTGTAGTGGTCAGGCGCCCCAATACTTTTGTTCATATAGTGTATGTTGCAGAAACTTGTGTTGTATATTAACAATGTATTTCCTCTAGAGACATGAGCTACATGAGTAAAGTAATGTAGCGACATGAGTAAAGTAATGTAGTAAAACAGAAAAAGTAATGTGATTTCAAGCATTTAAGATGTAATGTGTTACAATGCTTCTCCATACAGATGATGCAATGCTTCACACCACTGTCATTAGCAAACAAAAGACCTGATATGTGAAATCTGTTTCTATTCATATGTTTGCTTGCTCAAAATGGCTCAAAAAGGGCAGGTTTGGACAAGGTAAAAACCGCCAGATTGTTAGATCATGTCCTTTACATATAAAATAGTATAATGCAATGAAAAGTCCCATTATTAGAGAAGCAGAGGAGACTAAAAAGCCCAAATACAAGCTTTTTCTTCTTAAAGGTTTAAAAGCTTCCTTATGTCATGAACATTTGAGAATTGAGCGAGCACCATGGCACCATTAAGTCTAATTGTTCTGTGACAGCTCTCATCTGACTTTTCTCTTGAGTGTCTCTCCCAGTTTGAGCCTCCTTTTTGTTTTTCCCTCAGTAGTTTTTGATAGGGTCTTTTCTCAGTCTAGCATCTACTCACCTTTCACTGCCACGCAGACCTTTGCTCTTTAGAACTCATCTCTGTGTTATTCAGCACATCCACCCATTTCATATCCTCAAAATGGGTTTCCATCTTCTTTTTTCATCTGCTGCTCCTGCTCGAGACGTCTTGGAGAGGGTGATGGGAGGGCTCTCTGACCTTCGAGAAATAGAGATTATGCACTCAGCTCTTCAAAAGGATTTTTGAGCTTGGGGTGCTCTCTGAATGGAATTGCTGCTTTTGAAAGGTTTCGAGGATAGCAGTTCCCTCTAACTGGTTCTGTAGAGGCGAGGCAGCCATTGAGAGCTAAAGGCCTAGAAGCGCAACATCACTGGTCCGGATATTTCTTTTGACTCGGCTTGTATTTATGTGGCTGTGGTGATACGTATCCATGAAGACAGACTTCCCCTGAGATTATAAGATACCCCCCACGCGCCGTCTGATGTTACCATCACATGATGACCTAAACGTAGACGTATCCGTCTGGCAGAGTTAGAGTGATGGAGGTTAAGTGAGTCTTAACAAACAGTCAAATGGTAAAGGCCAGTCAGGAAGGTCCGCGGGGGATAGTGTCTGGTAATACACTTATCAGAGGGACGGAAAATGTATAGCAATAAAATGAGGAGCACACATGCAACAATACTTCGTTGTAAATGACCGTAAATAAGGTCTCCTTTTAAAGCCAATATGGGAACCAGATTGGGAGGATTTTCTCTAAATGTCTTTAGAATAATATTTTGTTACAAGCTATTCAAGGTGATTTCCCTTATGTCAGTGTGGCCAGGTGGACTGATGGTAATGCAGTTATAGTGGAGGAACTGTAGCAATCTCCTTTATCTCTCTATTTTTCTTTGTTGTATTGGTTAATGTTCTTGTATGTTTGTGTAATCCCAGATCAGCCGTTTATGTTTGTGATTTGTTACTTGTTTTTTCGTACATTTGCAGACCCCTCAAACCCGATTCATTACAGGAACTGCCTGATCCAAGGGTGTAGCTCTTCTTGTCAGCAAAATCTCCAAAACTTGCATATCACTTCTGTCCCACAATGGGACATGATTATGTCAAGTATGTACCTTGTCCTCCAAGGATTATATATCCATGTCAAACACGTCATCCAGTGTTTTCCAGTATTCAGTGTGTTTCTCAGTCTGATTCTAAAAGGGGAGCTGTCTTAATGGAATCTTACCACACATACGATTGCTTTTGGTCTCGGGATAATTCAAAACTCAAGTCACATTCGATGAGATCTCAAAAAAAATCTTTTATTAAACTTTTTAGTGATATCTGTTGAGACAGATCTCACTGACATCTCTGAGTCGTATGAACTTGTCCACCAAGAGAACACGACTTTGCAAAATATTTGTTGGACCATATAAATGACCTGAAAAGTCACTTGAAATGAGAGGACGCCATTCCCACCTAAACACTTAACCGTCCGTTTCTTTTCTCATATCCTTTTTCTGTCATTTGAACAAATTCGAGGTGCTCTATGTCTTGCACCCATTAGCGAAAAAAGCCACTTCTTTATACATCCATCTGTCCCTTCATTCTTGTTAATCACTGCACCGCATGTAGTCCCTTATTTCAATTAGCTCGCCATTGTTTCCAAGATATCAATCACTTGCACCCTATAATTGGTTCAGTGTGTGCGTTGCCAGTGTTATTCGTCACTTGCACATTACCCCTGATGGAACTTTATTGATTTCTTTTGAACCTGGCTGGCCCACAGGCATCAATCTCAAAGGAGACAGTCACCATGGTAATGGTAATGAGTGGTCTGTAATAGAGATTTAGAATGACCAGTCGGGCTCTCAATTATCAACTTGGAGGGATTTTGAGGACAAGCTGACATTTATGATTATGTAGAAGAACAAAGTGTCCACTGTGGGGTGCTGGAGGGGATTGGGGGGGGGCGCCATCAGAGACGTAGCCCTGACCTGATTTTTCCTAAAGAAAAACAAGGAGACTTCTCTCTGTCCTGAAGAACCCAGGCATGTCGTCGCCGCTTCTTGCACGCCTGTCATCATGCCAAAGCCCGAAACATCACTGCAACTGGTGGAATACACCCCCTCCCTTTTTTTCTCTTTTTTTTGTGTCTTTTGTCTTGCTGGCCCTGCTGTGTTTGCTCTGCTTTGATTGAGCAGTGGCGGGTCAGGCTGGACTGGTCTCTTGCTTAGCTCACTGCTGGAACCAGAACGTGCTTGTAAATAAAATTACGACCCGCAAGCCCTGCTTTGATTCCCAGCCGTATTCATTCTGCCCTCATTGCCATTGGTGTTGTGTAAATCAGAATGGTTCATGGCAGCATTTCTAATGCTGCAGAATGCACTACACTGCTGTGTTTGTGAGTCTGGATTTTCAGGATACAAAAAAAACAATACAACAACAGAGCCTGGAAAGATATGAGAAGTGGAGGTTATGAGCCTGTAAAATTGAAATGTATCCTTTGCTTGAAAACAATGAGCAAACTGACCCTTGACTGCTCCATATTAAAAGTATGTCACAAGTCTGTGGTTCAGTAAAGTAAAAGGGATTCGCTTCTAAGTTAAATGATTTAATTTCTCAACTTTACAAAGTTTCCAATATGTGGTTCAGTAAAGTAGAAGGGATTCGCTTCTAAGCAAAATGACCTAATTTTTCAACTTTACAATGTATTGACTTGAAAACAGCTTGGTCTAAAGATGCTAGCACAAAGTTGTATTGCATAGGGATCCTGTCAGACCATTCAAACTACTCTTTTACAGGTGTTTTGCATTAGTGTCCGGGTAAAATGAACATGTTTTTCATCTTTACAATGAATTGACCATTGGAGTTGCATGTTAACAATGCTAATGATTAAAGTTTATACAGTATAGATGTCCTGTCAGACAGTGAAAGCAGCTGTTTACATTCAGGCAACACTTGTGCCTGAGTAAAATCCATTAACCAACTGCAGGGCTGTCTGAAATGACAGCACTACCTGTATCTTCCTTAAGGGCAAAATGACTGTAGTCATTAGTTTGGCGCATGCTCCTGACAGCTTGAGTCATTGCCAGATTTTTGGACTTCAGAGCTCTCATGACTGCTGAGCTGCATGTGGTACATTCAGGAATAAAATGTTTTTTGGGCTATTGTTTTTTTAATGCATTCTCTGCTCCAGTGTTGTTTAAATTAACATTTCTGTCCTAAGGCTCCACCCTCAGCCACATGTGAATCGTAGAATTACAGAGAGATATCATCTCCATTTTTCTTTTCCCTATTCAAAGGGCTTCTTTTGGCATGGCTCCGCTGTGTGTTTTTTTGCTTATGCATAATGCATAAGTGCAAAAATAAAGATTCATAAAATATTGCAGCCGTCTGTGTAGAGACAGTCACCACTTTGTCATGTTTGCCCCATGAATGTCGACCATATTCCCTGATCAGGTTTTTATGTGTTGCTAATGAGCTGCAAGACAGACGGAAGATCAATGTCTATTGATTGAGCTGCTTTTATGACAGTGGTAATGAACACAAAGTGTCAGTTTTGTTTATTCCAAGCAATTATGATTATCTGGAGGTGCTTGAGGACAGGACTTTGTACTGGCGTCACACGATTAATGGTGATGCTCTCGAAGAGAAAATCGAGATAAAACAAGGTTTTTAAATACGTAAATGTTGCCAGCATGTCAGCAACCTGAGTCACGCTTAAGACTCGCCTTTAACTGGCTCAAACTCACCCTTAACTGACTCATTGCTCAAAACTGTGAGGACTAATGAAATCTCAATACAAAAAAAAATTACATTCAAACTGCCAGCCCTAATTCAGCTTTATAAAAAAGAGCTTTCATTTCTTTTGACTTTCCTGTCAGGTTCGTTATGGTCATGCGAAGTCATTACTGCAAGGCCACTCATCCACAGCTCCCAGTTCCCAGCAGCAACAGGCTTGATACATTTTCAAACAAGACTTAAATTATACCTCAACTTGGAACGCAACATGTGTTATGCCTAAAAGAAAGAGGTAAAACTTAGTTTGAAGAACAAATATTGAAGTTTTAGTAGGTTGCATATCACAGACCTTCAAAACTAACTAAGGTTTCAGGGGATTAGCAGTTGCTCTCTCCACTGCATGCACCCTAGCGACTCATTCGACTTGAACTAGTACTCCAGGGACTCGAGAAACTGCTTCAGACTCATACTCCAGAGAGCCAGAGATTCTACTCCGACTCATATCCCAGAAGCTCCCAAAGGCATGCACCTCAGGGACTCAGTATTCAACTTAAACTGGCAGCCTAGAGACACAACATTCAGCTCAGGTTGGCACCTCTGAGACTGTCAAAGTAACAGAACACATTCCCCTGTGTCTCTCTCTGCATTAAAAAAATGGCAAGACTGTAGCCTTGACTCAGATTTGCAACTCTGAGACTCTAGTATTGACTCAGAGTTGCACCTTAGAAACTCTAATCTTGACTCAAACTCGCAACTTAAAGATTCTAGTCTCAACTCAGGCTCACACCATAAAGACTCTAGTCCTGACTCAGAGTTGCACCTTAGAGATTTAGTCTTGACTAAGATGGGTCTCTTAGAGACTCTAGTCTTAACTATGAAATATTCTCGTGTTGGCCAGGTTGTCTTCAGCCAGGTTCACACCTTCACACTGACTAGTGACTAGTCTCAACTCAGGCTCAAACCTTTGAGACTTTAGTCTTGAATTCTGATTGCACCTTAGAAACTGTAGTATTGACTCAGACTTGCACCATAGAGAGTCTAGCTTTGACTCAGTCTGACATGAAAGCAAATTCTCCCAAAACCTTTATACTAAATGTGAATGTTCAGATTGTTAATTTTGGGGTCCATTTAAAAGAACCGGTCCTCCTCACTTTGAGCTTACTTTTTATTTCCACTAGTTTGAAATAGTGGAACCTATTGCTTTGATTTTCCTTTCCTTCATGTTATTTCAACCCCAGCTTGTCAGGGGTTGTCTCCTGAAGAAATAGCAGGAGAGGCATGACTGGCCAAAGCCTTTGTCTGCACTGTACGTCCAGCTGAACCCTGCGAGACTACATCAAAAGCAATCGTCAGGGTTTGAAGTCCCTTCAGTGCAGATTGCTCTCTTTTAGCACGACGAGTCACCCTGTCTAACATCAAATGAGACGAGACCAATTACATCTGGTGTTGATTTCCATAAATATTCATTAATTAGCTGTCTGTTTTTCTCATTGGAGGGAAAGCAACGTGCCCTGCCGTTTTTCATTTAAAGACCAAGCCTTTGAAAATCAATTGTCATCATTAACACGGAGGTGCAGCCACGCAGTTTGTCTCTAGACACCTTTAATCTTCAAAGTTTTCTGTTTAAACTGCTATGTAGTGTTGTTGGCAGCCTCTGCCACTCTGATTGATCAGTCTTCGGGGTGGCATTGATCGTGCAGTCGTAATTGTCTCGCTTATATCACATTCTACATGTGTTGGTACCTTCAGTGTTGCTGGTTTGAGAGTCTTTAAGGATCACTCACGCTATCTGGGAGAGCACAGGTGCAGTGAGGGGTTGGGAGATAAATAGAGTCTAAGAACAGATATCACTTCTAATGTCTGGCATTGGGGCTGGGGTGGACTCCTTCTTTTTTGAAGTGCAAAACTGCTTGCACTGACAAAGTTCTCAGATTCAACGTGTTTCACATCTGTAATCTTTGGCAAGAGCGTCGTTTATGGAAAATCTGTGGGAAAGCTAAAGCGATATAAATGTATCTTATTAAACACAATACATTTCACACCCGTTCACAGTGTGCAGCTGTCTGATAAGTCTATTTTTACACATTATTTAATTCACATAAGAAGCCTCCACCTTCCAAACCCTTGATTTTAGAAGTTCAGTGATGGGCATTAATTTGCACTTACGATGTGACTGTCACACTCTCTCAAGTTACGCCTCCAAGACTAGGACTTCTTGAAATGGAAGCTAGTATGTAGGCATTATAAAAGCATATTGTGGCCGCTCAGATATTTAGGGTAGGCCCTGAATAAGTGAACAACAAATGTAACATTAGCACTTAAATTCTTTAAGCACTGTAAGGTTAAATTTGAGTGGTTTTAATGGTATATAGTGTTCCAGTGTAACTCTGCTGCCCTTGAATCCCAGTTCTCCCAAAACAAAAAAACTTTGCCATATAAGCTGCCCTGTGGTCGACCCTGGGAGTCGGAGTTTCTCACCTCCCTTAGCATTACTCATAAATATTTTCATATTCATTCGTTTACCGCCTTCTCTGGGTCGGGGTATTGCTAACAAGTCTCAGCTACAAAAACACATGGACTGGGAGGATGATTCATGTCCAGTCAGCCCTGCATCCCTGGAATTCAAGAAGACATTGCCATTTTTTTTATGCAGAGAGAGACACTGGGGAATGTGTTCTGTTACTTTTCTAGATGACCTTGATGGATATTTCTGAATCTGTCATCATTATCAACTGATGTTTTTTATTGGATTGTACAAAAACAGACACTAAAAACCCAAGGTCATACCGCGAAACCCTCGATAATCCACTAAACCTGTTTTGGATTATTTTACTGGTATATTGCCTCCTTACTTCTCATATTGCATTGCCCTGTATGTCTAAGCATATCCCTGCTTTGATATTTGGACTGTGTATGTGTACATTGTGGACCCCGGACATTGCCAAATTTTCCCTCTGTATACTTGAATATGGCTGAAACTTGAATTTGGCTGACAAAGTTCACTTTTACTCGACTTTGACGTTGACCTCAAGATACTCTGACAGAAGATACATAGTATTAAAGGGTCTGGGATGGTTTCTCCTGGTTTAAATCCTTTTGCTCAAGTCAAAGTGAGTCTTAACATTTCAGCTTATAGTGACTTTTAGAGACCTGTGTGCCTTCCACTTCGTGGTGAAGATTTGGATAATGCATTTTTTGTGCGATTTCAGCAATCCATGTTACAAATGTCACTGTGCAACATGGATCAAACAAACTTGGGTACAATATGTGTACAAATGTACAATGGTATGTATGGCGGTGTGTAAATGCACAGTGGTGTGTGTCATTGCAGTGATAGTACTGTCCTACTGTACCTTTAGTACCACACTAAGCCTCTACCTTTCTTAGTACTTAGTACTTTAATACCAAACTAAACCTGTAGATCCCTTAGTACTCCATTAAACATTTTAATAACCAAATAAACCTCTAGATCCCTTAGGACTCCACTAAAACTTTTTATTGAACCACTAAACCTCTAGATCTCTTTGTGCTCCACTACATGTTTAGCACAATAGTACACTTCTGCATCTCTGTGTACTCACAATATTTATTACCACCCTAAACCTCAAGATCCCCGAGTACTCCACTAAACTTTTAGTACCCCATTGCCTTGTACTTGTACATGTGTAATGACTATAAAGTTGAATCTAGTCTAATCTAATCTAAACATCTAGGGCTGGTTTCCCAGACAGGGATTATGCCTAGTCTTGGACTACCTTTTCCTTTTCAATGGAAATTTAGATATTCACAGCACTGCTTAATCCAGTACCAGGTTTAATCCCTTTCCGGAAAACCAACACCCTAGATCCATTAGTACTCCACTTAACCTTTTTAGTGCCACACTAAACCGCTATATCCTTTAGTACTCCACTTAACCTTTTTAGTAACCTAGTATACTTCAACATCTATTTGAATTCACAATATTTAGTACTATACAAAACCTCTAGATTACTTGGGACTCCCCTAAACCTTTAGCACCACACTAAGCATCTAGATCCCTTAGTACTCCACTAAACATTTGGTACAACTCTAAATCTCTAAATTCCTTAGAACTGTACTAAACCTTTAGTACCACACTAAACCTCTAATTTCTTTAGAACTCCACTAAAGCTTTAGTACAACTCTAAACCTCCTTTATATACTTTAGTACTTCCCAAAACCTTTAGTACTCCCCTAAATTTGTACCCTAATAGATTATTTAGCACCACACTAAAACTCTAACTTCCTTAATACTCTACTGAACCTTTAGTACCACACTAAACCTCTAATTTCCTTAAAACTCCTCTAAAACGTTTGTACCCTGCGAGAGCTCTGCATCCATTGTTACCACACTAAACCACTAGACCCCACAAACCCAGCTGCCTGGTTCTTCATTCACATTCTCTGGCCTCCACTCTCGGACTAGATCATAGTCCTTACTAAAGTCTCATACAGTTTATTAGTCTTATATGTTTCATATATGTCCCCCCAGTATATCTCTTATTAACTGTGGGACACTAATTAGCTGCCTTAAGCCAACAGTATATCTGCTGGAAGCTGCCGTGTTACCGAACTAATAGAAAACTCGGAATGAGACATTCTGGTCTGACATAAGGTTGCTTAATTAAAATAGACTTGAGCTTGTGTCCTCTAGAACCACACCAGATGGATTTATACATGCAGCGCAGAGAGATAACAAGGGTCTGTGGGGACATTTGACAAGAAGACACATTGATCATTCTCTACAAATTTAAATGAGACTGAGCAGTGGGAAGCAAGCATATGAAGATACCCCATTGACATGTGAACTAATTGGTGTTCTGGTCATTTTAATGTGACCTGTATTTTTTAAACCTGCTTAGATGATCCAGTCAGTGACTGGCCTCATTGAGGAATCTTCTGTTTCTCACAGTGTCTGTATGTGTTTGTTCCAGGGGGCTGTTTGCCAGTCACTACACAGAGACACACTACCTGAAGGGTGGAAAGGCCGTCACCATCTCCCCCTCCTCCACGGTAAGATCACTCTCACACTGGCCTGTTCTGATTACACTCTTTCCTCCCTTCTCTCAAATCACAGCCTAACGTTCTGCGTTCTGCATCTGTCGTGGCTCCGTCACGATTCTCAGATGAAAGGTGGTGAGTAAGTGTGTTAATTACCCGCAGTAAAGAGTTTACAAGCCCCTCAGCTAATATAAACACTTACTCTCTCTCTTTCTCTCTCTCTTTCTCTTGTTCTGCCAGTCTGTCTCTCTATTACTCTCTCTCTCTCTTTTTCTTGTTCTGCCAGTCTGTCTCTGTCTCTCTCTCTCTCTCTCTGTCTCTCTCTCTCTCTGTCTCTCTCTCTATTTCTCTTGTTCTGCCAGTCTGTCTGTCTGTCTGTCTGTCTGTCTCTCTCTCTCTCTCTCTCTCTCTCTCTCTCTCTCTCTCTCTCTCTCTCTC
>JBBMFX010120225.1:0-22899 GCA_037832545.1 Rhabdalestes septentrionalis | reverse complement strand
TGAGAGAACAGCTCCTCGAGCACATACACACACACACACACACACACACACACACACACACACACACACACACACACACACGCATACACACAAATAAATATGAAGAACTTTAACAGAGAACATAAAACACCTACATCACTACCCAAGATCAGCATCTCTGGATCCACATTACATTAACATACAAAATCACTACTCTTCTAAGGATAGGATACAAATGCCATCTGTGTAGAAATGCTAGCTGTCTTTCTTTAGTTTTTGCTGGGTGCTCACATTGTGGGGATATCCGAACAGGTCTCCGAGGGCACGCATGTGTCTTTACAAAAGCCTGAAGCTAATTTTTACTCTGTAAAGCTGCGGGGTGAATTCTTCCACTACATGCAGACACAGGGAGAGGATTCGTAGGAAATGGCTGAATGACGAACTCATGGATCTCATCCATCATCTACAAAATATGAAATCATCACTTATTCTATAATCTGTCATTCTACACAGATACTCTACCCTGTGAAACAGCACTTATGAAGTGGAGGTCCATTACCTGCTCCTCAAACACTTAGGCAATACTTAGGTCAATGGACCATCACTGACAAATTAACTAACTGTGTCTTCTGCTTAGTGTGGAGCCGAGAATTAAAGTTCCAGCCCAAGAGAATGAAGCTACAGTAACTTCAAACCCCGTTTAGATGGAACAATTCCTGATGTGTCTTCACGTGTTTGTACTCTATGAAGTCTGACTCAATAGCCCTTCCTGTATGAGGAATCCACAGGTCTTTAGCCTGCTCGTTATTGCATTGAAAATAAGTCTTTCTGACTCTGGATCCAAACAGCACACTTCTACGCCATCCGCTCTCGACCGATACAGATTACGCAGTTCCCTGCAAACCATTTCCCTTCTCTCTGACATCCTCAAATGCAATTTGAAAACGCACTGTCATATTTCTGCTCGCATGTTTCTGCAGCAATCATGCATAAATGATCAGTAGCACCTTCTGAAACACCTGCAATTAAATAAAATACAAATCTAATCAACCGGTCACTTTAGTGACCTCGCTGCACTACCAGTTTAGAAAACGCTTTCACTGCAGGTAGGCTGCGAGCCAACATTGCATAATAAGCATGAGTCGTGATTCAAATGGTGAGATTCAACAGTATTTAGCACACAAAGTTTCCAAATTCAGAGTGCAAAAAAAGAAGAAGCACAAAAAAGACAGAAACTAACAGAGACCAACTGTTAGTAATGTGCTAAACATGTACATATGAAATAATATCTGACTTTCACCTCACAGTGCTAACATCTGGGCCCATATTCTTTTCACATCAGGAGCGCTCTGGGATCAGGGACCAGATTCCTCTCCTACTTACGACAACACAAAGGAACACAGGACCTGATGAAATGATACCGGAGAGCCCTTTGCATCACTGTGAGTGGAGTTCATTCCATATCTCTCTTAGAAGAGAGTTTTTTTTAGAACCTTAAATTGGGTTTGAATGGTGAGAATACTTTAAGATTCGTAATAAAGTGCGCACTCCTGCTATGTCTATATATTTATCAAATGCTGGCAGTCACCAAACAGTATTAGATACCTCATAGGTGGCATGCCATATTCAAGATATTCAATTTAGAAAGACTTACAAAGGTAAAGCGCCTCATTAAAAGACTGTACAGTAGGTAACTACACAACTCCACAACCCTCAGGTGAACTCTGTATAGTAGGTAGTAATTACTGAAAGCGACTTTAAAACAAAGAAGAAAAAAAGGAAAAGTAACAGCTCTCGAAGGGGGGGCGTTTAGAGGACACCTTTTGAAACATGAAGCCAGCCACACTTAATTTTGATTGACAAGTGGGTGAACACGACGGTCATTTTAGAACATAGACAAGAGATTTACTAAGCTGATATGTACTTTTTATTTGTTATACAAGAGATAACAAATCATGTTGAACAAATAATTCACTAGAGAGGAGCCATACTTGTTTTTGATTGGCCACCTCTCCTCAACAGAAAAGCGTAATAAAATAAACCCTGCCTTTCACAGGTTAGAGTCAGGGTCATGGTAATTGTTCCTTAGGTAATAATGGAACAGTAATATCTGAAAAGGTGTCATCTTAAAACATCCCCCCCTTAATGTACAAAACATTAAGGAAGGTGTTAAAATAAAAACACAAGCAAACAAATAAACAAACAAATGACTAAAAAAATCCATTTTGTATAGTGATTACACCTAACAAGGTTAACTACAATTTCCAAATTTCTCCTAGCATTGTAAGCTTAATTACTATTATGACTGGTAGTATTTACTGAGCTATGCTGGTAAATATCATGGACAAAAGTACTTTCACAAACAATCTCGCTGGTAATGTAACTAGCAAAAAAGTTAGAAATGTTGTGGAATGATTTCCTTGCAGACCTCTTTGCCCGAGGAACCCCTTTATCAACAGCGTCTCATTTTGGCCTTCCCTCAACTGGATGGTTAAAGTGCTAGCTTTCATGGGCAAACAAATGTGAAGCTCTCTAACAGCGTAGTGGCATCTTTAAGTACCCAGAGAATTTTCTGTACAATCAGATCAGTTCCTCTTTCTTGTTCAAAGTCCAAAACCCTGATTTCTAAGACAATTTAAGCCAAGCCAATGACACTGCTGACACTGTCAATGGAGACTCTCCATTGCATATACAAGACTTGGCATGAGCCGGGAAATATGACCTTATTGGAAAAGGCCCATCCAGTTCCTCATGTCAACCAGCTGCTTGCTCAAATCATGTTTAAATGTATATTTCTTGTGTTTTTAGGTGTGATATATGTACACATTAATGACAATAGCAGCATCCTCATTGCAATTGGATCTCAAAAGAAAACATAGCACTAGTTTGCCTTTCACCCGCACGATTATGCACAAGACAACAAAGATATATGTGTATATATAGAGAGAAAGGGAGAGGGAGAGAGAGAGAGGGAGAGAAAGAGAGAGAGAGAGAGAGAGAGATTTTCTTCACTAGTCTATTCAGTAAACTTATTTCTTTTATTATAATTATACAAAAAAATAAGATTATATTTTGGATAAATGTATATTTTGTTTAATCTACTTCTACTATAAGTAAACATAGCTCATTGTTCTTCAGTATTTTTAGCAGTTTGTGTTTCTGTTAGACGATGCTTAGATATTGAGTAACGCAAGATCATTATCATATGAATAGAGAAAAATGACACATTTCTATACACTGTATTCCAGGGCATTCTAAACTGATATGAAAAAAGATCCAGTGCGGCTGCAGGTTTTCATGCCAAGCAGGCTGGAGCACACTCTATTCATTTGATCAGTTGGTTTTCAAACACCTGATCATGTGAGCTCTTGCTTGGTTGGGAAAATCTGCAAGCGCGCTGGCCTCCAACCAGACAACCCCGCTTCAGGCAGTGTAACAAATTATTGGCAATGTTTTGTGAGAACATGTACGATGCCCCATCAAAATAAACAATGTTATTATTAAACTGGGCTAACCTTACAGCATTTTAACATTTTTAATCAAACATGATGTGCAGTGTCCCACATGATACAATTTCACAACAGCTAAACATAGACCCTGTCTTCTTTACTTAGGTTTAAAGAGAAAGAATTCATTTCAAGAGAAAGGTCCTATCAAAATTATATCTTTTTTCATTCTGTCTATATGGCACGAATCACATTTCATTTGGCAAGAGGTGCTGAGGTGATGTTCGTCATTCAAAAATGCTGATGATTAAGTAATTCTTTCTGTAGATAAACATTTGAAATAGAAATACTGTTAATCTTCCTTTACGATATATGTTTTGCTCTATGGCATTTTTGATAGGTTTCATTATACAGCGGGTTTGCAATAGTATTTGATAGATTTCTATATACTACAGTATGTACACCTCTCAGTATGCTGATGCCTATTGTTCCCTCTTATCTATTATCTCAACAAAACGACGCCATTATGTTTTTTATAAAGCTCTTGTGGAACCAGCTCCCAAGAATCTTGTTTCTTGAAACAGTGCGCAGTAAAAACAACCACTCAGTGCCATCTGCAACGCACAAATACTCTGTCACCACTGGCATTCTTGTCCATAAACACATCACACATGGTTCTTCTTTTTTTTTGCTGGACAGAGACATATAACATGCAAATGATCATTGGGCATATATATGATATTACAGTGCAGCCACAGGGTTCTGTTCTGAAAGGTTCTCTGAGTAGTTGAGCACACATACATACCCTGGACATTTTGATTCAAAGTGCTTCTCAAAACCATTACACAAAACACTGGAAGACTTTTTTTCGCTCTTCGACGAACAATTAACCCTTTTCTACCTGACACTTGATCTGAATTACCATAATGAAATCAGCAATTCAAAGTATATTGAATTGTGACTTGACGCTGCTTGCAACACACAAAGCTTACAAAGTAATTCATTTTTCTCTCAGTGCAGTTACAGATCATGGTTGGGTCTAAGTGAATTACAGGAGCAGTCAGGCTGAAGTTTGTTTTTGGAATATCAGTCCTCCAAGAGTAGTAGCAAAGACCTACTAGGTGAGCTACCCAACTGCGCAATCCAAAACCACTGAATACGGCTGAGATGACTGTCACTAAATGAGGTTAAACGAGTAAAGAATACGGAATACTGTCAAGTTAGAATGACTAAGCTGGTGTAATAAGGAGGTCTTTAATCATGTAGTGCAATGTCACTTGATATGTGCTGGGGCTATATTGCTCATGGTGGAGTCTGGGGACACTGGGGTGTTCAGTCTATGCAGTAGGAATATGCTATGAGAAAGATTTGGTGGGCCAGCTTTGCCCTTCAAGAGTAGATGGTGATAACCTCTCGCCCTCCGCCACGCACGAGGAGGACCCGGTTGAGACCCTCAGTTAGCACCTCAAGGAACTCCATGTCTAGGAAAAGATCTCAAGTCATGGAGAAGAACTTGGCACTGAAATGAAGTCACATGCAGATTAATCACATGCTTTTATCTTCTTTTTTTTTCAAAAAATGCTCTTTCATGAAATCTGGAAGGAACTAAAGTATACACTTTTGCCTGTTCCATAGAACAAGGGCTAGCGACGGACACTACGAGTGAGTTTTGCTAAACAAAATCTGTTTTGAATCCAGCAACTCTATTTCCAGGAGAGTTGCGGTTGAAGAAAATCTGCTTTAAATTCAATGCCTTTTGAAAGACTGAAAGAGAGTCAGATAAATCAAACACAGACAGAGCCAAAGGTAAACACAGAGAGTGAATTTACACTAGTCAGACACAAACACTAATCACTCAAATAACAACTGGCCTCCTGATTGGTTAAATGCACCACAATTGCATAGTAATCTGCTCAACTAATTTTCAATGCCCTGATGATGCTTCTTGTATACAAATAAAAGGGATTCACTGCAGTGTGTTGCCAGACCAGACCCATATACGAATGAGTGTTATAAAATATGAGAAGAAGGATACAGTTCTCTTCTCCGGTGCGGTTTTTGGGAGGTCCAGGCATGTTTAACAGGACCAGCTTTGCTTCTTGTGATTTTTTCACAATGACTTCATTGAGCTTCTGTGCGTGGTGCATGCGCCTCACATTCGACTGGTTCCTGTAGAAGAAAAGAAGGGGGTGTGTTGGAATTAAAACAATTACAGTTACTAAAATGGCATTGGCTTTCAAGGGCTTGGCACAAGCAATGATTACTGATTGGTGCTTCAGTTTTGTAAGCATTGAGATTAACATCATTCTTTCATGTTCTGTTTAGTATTAAAAAAGTCCTTTGATGATGGGAGAAGTAGACAGAAGAGCTGCAGGGTGTAGTATTGACATGACAGGGTACTCACGATGGTGGGGGTGGGGAGTGAAGGGATAAGGGGTGTTTTGAGGTGTAATATTAACATGAAAGGGTTACTCACAGGTTTTCCCATTCCCTGAGGCATGACCAGGAGAGAGCAAGAATAAACACAGGGTTCTTTACACCACAACATAATACAAATACAGCCCACAGGACAACACAAAGAGTTAAAAGGTCAGGAGCCCTGTGCTTGTGGGAGTGCCAAGACGATAGCATGCAGAACTTCAACTATAGAATCTTTATTGCCTTGAGACGTGCATTTTGGTCTTATGTGTCAAGTGCGCCTTGCAATATGCAATGGGAATGGGATATACTAGACTGAGCACAAGTGAACTGTTCGTTTGGTGATTGCACACCCAGCTGCAAAAACGCATTCTGGAAATGCTCAGAGTTTAGGTGGATGAAATCTAATATGCAACAGCTTGTACCAGCTGGGCTTTTAGAAGAGTTTGAAAGATTCTTTTGTTTTGACCATAAGCTTTTTTCATGGAACTGCATAACCTTGTCGGCAGCCCCTGATTAAGACCACCAAAGCCCCGGAGGCCAGTACGCTCTTTTACTCTTACCCCTTTCACAACCCCAAAATTTGAACCAGGATATCCACCCACATTGTAAATGGCATTTTATTCCTTATTTGAAGCAGATGCATAGTGTATTTAATAGATTTAAATGTTAAATTCAGTTTGACAGCTAAATGCGAAATGCAACTAAAAACTTTAAATGCAAAGTAAAAAAAGTAAAAAAAAAAAACAAAGAACTTGACAAAGAATTCTACTAAGAGACCGCAATGGAAGATTTGAGGGACATCCTACAAAAAATCTGTATAAAATCTTTTTTTTATTATTTATTTATTGCAATTTTTTCATGTTACACTGAATGCTAGCTCTACATTTTTAAATACATAGTGATGTTATGGATTTACTGATGGAAGTGGAAGACAATTATAATCCTTGATTCCCAATGTGTTGAGAGAAAAATGTTGGAGAAAAAAAGCTAAATTTGGACACCAAGTCACTCTCTTTCCACTGTTGTAAGTGTAAATTATGTAAACTGGATCTTCGCCAGACTATTCATTTAAACCACATTAGTCTCATAACAGCAATGCCAAACCAAAAAAGCACATTTTAGATGTGGGTTGTTGGGCGACACTCAGTTTCTGGCCTAACTGTTGCTCCAAGCCTTTCTTTGATGTCTGATTTGTTTCTGACAGCTTTTGAGGCTGGAGCTAATATCTTTTACTGTTTATTCCTTTCTTTGACAATTTTAAGCAAAACACTCCCGCAAGGCAACAGCAGCCCCAAATTAACTTTGACAGAAAGTCCACAGGAGTAACTTCTGCTCTGTTGAAATGCAGTTTTCAGGGTTTGTGATTTTACTGCGACTCCAAATCTCCACTTACGGTTTCATGTTGAACATATCTCTGACGGTCTCTGGGATCGACACGGACGGATTCTTTCTGTTCTCCGCCTCGTCACTCCAGGTCATCTGCACCTCTTCTCCGGGGGTTATGGCCCCTGCACTTAGTGAGACTGGGGAGGTGGGGCTTGTGGGAGTGGGCGTGGCATTCTTACCTTGAATGAGCTGTACCTGTTTGGGACGGGAGAGACGGAAAGACTGAGAAAGGACAAATTGGAGCAAAGGAAGGGTGTACAGGGGCCAAAATTTGGGAGGGGAAAAAATTTTGTTAAATATCATAGAATCCTGGCAGCTATGGCAAAAGCCAAAGTACCAGAAATGAAAGATAAACGATGCTAAGGGGTCAAAAATGTGTGGCAAAAGGCTGAATGTTAGTAAGATAGAAAGAGGTAGAAGCACAAATGGCTGAGGATTGTTTTCTCCATCGCAGACACAAGTTCCACACTTACACCTACAGACCCACAGAGAAGATCATAGTGTTAGATCAAATGGCAAACAGTTGTAGGAGTGGATGACAAGATGGGCAACAGCGACAGAATGTGACATTAAGAAAGAATGAAAAGTCCAGAGCTACCTCCTCCTCTGGTTTCTCCTCCATGCTGCCCCCCGCTGGCTCCTCTGTGACACTTCTCTGGGGGTGCAGGTTAGACGGGTTCTTTCGGCGGATGGATCCACGGGACACATCCGTAATGCTTTGAATCTAGTGGGGACATATCAGCACTTTACAATGTCTTCTTTATTATCTATTAAACATATGATTGCCTATTAATGGCAAAAATAAGGATAAAAGCCTAATGAATTATTTTTTATAAAAATATTATTATTTTTATTAGGCTTATATTATTTTTATGTCCTTATTTTGCCATGAATATACTCTCACAGACACGTTATGGGCCACTTTTATTCAGCATCATGAGACTTTGAGTGAAGTCAAATGTCCATACACAATAACTCACATCAAGGGTTTCCTTATTTTTAGTACTGCCCAAATTTGAAGATATTATGATATACATATAATTATGTTATATCAGCTATTTTAGGCTCTTCAAAGGCCAATTTCCTGGAACATTTTTACACACTCCTGGCATTCTTTCAAGCAGCTTGATAAGTAGCCGCATGGGATTTGTTTTCAACAGGGTTAAATAAGCTCCAGATAAATTGAACTTGGCATAGGCCCCATTAATGTCTCTATTTAGATTAGTCTAAAATAATACAGATAAACTATTAAAGCATGTGCTTTTAGGCAAGGCACATATTAAATTGTGCGTCTCTAAACCTTTCTATACAAAGGTTTTAAAAAGTTAAAGAGAGACTGTATTAGCCTGTATCTGTGTAATGTCATACCTCTCTCTCTCGCTCATTCTTGGTCAGGTGCATCTCTTTCAGGATCTGAGATCTCTGTTCCATCACCAGAGTTTTCTCGTAGGTGTAGGCGGAGATATCACTGTCGTGCTTTGGGTGGAGATAAAAATATAATTCAGATTGGCTTTTATTTTAAATGAGTTTGTGTACACATATGTGTGAGTGTGCACATGTGTGTGTGTGTGTGTGTGCACATGTATGTGTGTGTGTGTTTGTGTGTGTGTGTAGCCACGTGTCTCACCATTTCCACCACCTCCACTTCAGCATCGAGTCGCAGGTGGTAGAGGAAGATCATCAGGTCCTTCTTCATCTGAATGCTGTTATCATCCATCTGAGCCACAGTGAAGATGCGCATCTTACACTTCCTCCACACCTTCAAAACATACATGAACATGTGACTCAACAAGCGCCAAAGGCCTCCTTAAAGCACTGTTGTCTTTAACTTACACACAACAACAACAAAAAAACCCAACTGAAATAAGACCTCCTCCAGGTCACATATACTGGTAAAATCCTAATTTTTTTGTCACATGCATGGTCATACAAGCACAACACACAGTGAAAAGATTTATCTGCATTTCGCCCATTCCCAAAGTGAAGCAGGGGCCTGCCATCAATGAGGCGCCCGGGGAGCAGTGTGAGGGGACGGTACCTTGCGCAAGGATACCTCAGTGGTGACGCTAGCAGTTGGGATTTGAACCCAAATCCTCTGATTGCAAAGCCCTAACCACTAGGCCATCCAGCTCCCCATATAAGATTTGGGAAATATTTTGATATTTTCATATATATATATATCTTCTCCACAATCTATCACTGTAGAAGGAGACCTCATGCTTTTCTTTTTTGTCTTGAGAAACTGTTTAATTATATTTCATCTCCTATATTCTCCTATGGGGGTTTACAGCAGATCTTTCCTTAATGCAGTATTTCCAAATGTTTATTTTTCCAAAAGTACATTGTTTCTTAAATTTAAACATCTTTGTTTGTATGTGTGCGTCTGCTTCTACCTTGTGCTGGCGCAGCAGGAAGGGCAGGAGCATTAGCATGCCTCCATCATGGACGATCCACCAGACGTCAATGTGGCCCTCAGTGAAGCGCTCGCCATTTGAGGGATATGCAGAAACGTTCTTGGGCACTATCAGAGCCAAGTGAGCCGCTGTGGTTTCCCTGACAACCTCTGTATGGAATAAAGCCAAAACAAACATGCACAATAATTAATACTTAGAAATAATCAAATTATTTTAAGGCAGTCTTGAACCCTGTCAACAATGAACATCATAAAATATACGTCACACTTTTAATAAAATAATAACACATTTTATTTATAAGTGCTTTCATGACTCTCAAGGTCACTTAGAAGTTATAAAGGTTAAAGAATAGATACATTAATTAGACACAAATAGATACATGAAGTTTGTAATCATTTTTAACAGTAAATTATATTACAAATGAATGTTTTAAAGCAGACAGTGGATTGTGTTCTCCTCAGATGTTCAGGGAGGGTATTCCACACTGGGGACCTATAAGCACATTTAGTTTAAGCCACTCAGTGGATACGGCCGGCCAGCTGAATATCTTTAGGCGTGATGGTGACTTTCTCAGTGTGGATGGCCCACAGGTCTGTGTCCTCGAACAGATTCACCAAGTAAGCCTGGCTGAACTGACCAACCATGTAAGCCTCGCTGGCTTCCTGCAGGGCCATGATGGCAGAGCTCTGGTTGCGGAGGACGGACTTGAATTCCGGAGCGATCTCATGCACCAGGCGCTGGAATGTGTTTTAGTTAAACCGTAGTTCAGTTTTAAGGCATCATAGACTATACTGAAAAATTTTAACACCAAGAAATTTGCACAAAACCATTTTATATTGTAATGGTTGGATTTATATTTTTATATTTGAACACAGCAGCCCCCTTTTATATTTAGTGAAGCATAAAGTAAAGCTATTAGGACTGTTGGTTTTATCATTATTTTCCCTTCTTTATTTAAAACTGGTGATCAATGATTTATTACCTGCCATGTATTTTCCCAGAGTTAGTCTATATTAAATTATTGGTAATATTAATGCCATAGTCCTACCAATGAAGTTCCTTAGCTGCTGGTTGTCCTCGGCCTGTTTCCAGTTTTTAGGGAAGCTGACCAGAACACTGTTGTGCCGCAGGCCTCCGAGGCCCCCGGCCTGGATGAGATGAGAAGTGGCGTCCCGCAGGTTGGAGGAGATCACCACCTGACTGAAACCCTTCACACGCTCTGTCTCCATCAGTTTCCTCAGCGACTGAGATGCAAAAAGAGGGAAAGGAAGAGAAAGTGAAAAAGAGAGAGAAAATGAGAGAAAATGAGAGAAAACACATTTAAAATCTTCTATATAAACCTTCTACACACACAAGTACGACCATGGAAAAAATAAGAGGCCACTTTTCCCTTTTTTCCTGTTGACTGTTTGTACAACTTGCGGCAGTGTGTCTGTGTGTGTGTGTGCGAGTAAAATGCACACAATTCTTTTATGATCTATTGCAGTGTAAAAAACAAGAAACACCTCCATATGTGTTGTGAGTGCAGTAGTGTGTGTAGAGCAGCTTTTCTATGTGCTGCTTCCCAGCATCTTCACTCCTGATTCAGTTTCTGCTGGGATGAAAGAGAGTCACACACCATGCTTAACATCACTGTTTTAAAAGTTGCAGTTGCAAATAATGTAAGATTGTTGTATAGTTTAAATTATTTATATGCGTTATTTTAAAATTTTCTCCGAACAATTAAACATTTTTTAAATCAAGTTTTCACATCTGGGCTGTGCCCATTCAGCAGGGTGATGCAGGAGCAGACTCCCTTCATGACTGATCTCTTTATTTTCCCCGAAATACAATGAAAAGGAGGCCCAAACTCAAAGCAGGAACTGAATAGACACAACTTAGGATAACTGTGAGGGAGAACTGACAAACAAAACACACATAGATAGCTTATTTATGCTGTGAACTAAAATACAAACACATGCTTACTCATGATTACCTCATTACTGGCCAGTCGAGAGCACTTAGTGTGTCTCTGACCAGGGACGAGACCACACCGCCAGTCAACATAAAAATCTCTACCAAGACTTAAATAACAGCGGCCTCTAGTGGCCGCTGAGCGGGGATGTGATAAGTGTGGTCAGTAGTGTATACAACAACAATTTTACACAGACACTCTCACAAAGAGCAAAATCAGAAAAAAATTATGCCGTCTCTTATTTTTTTTCTATGGCTGTACACAACTTACATATTAGATCCACAGTTTTTATTGAATTATACATAGGAGCTACAAAAAATGTGTCTTGAAATGTGTCTAGAATTGAAGGGGTTAATCATCATTCAAATTAGTTCTTCTCGGCTTCAACTAATGTTAATTCCATTTCTTATTTAATCTGACTGTGCGTATGTGTATGAGTATGCTGACCTGATCTGCTTTCTGTGCCTGTGTGTGGTTGTTGAGATAGGTGCCCTCTACACAGGCACCCACAATGGTCAAGCCTTTGCCCGCCTTCAGCTGATTGGTCAGTGACAGCAAACGTGGTTGCTCCACATTCTGCTCATTGTCTAAACCCACCAACACCATAATCTGTGGCCTGAAAAGAGAGAGAGATTTTATGTTCATCATCAAAAGTGGTCATTATTCACATTTCTCTTGATACACGAATCTTTGAAACACAATACTAAGAAAACTAGGCAATATCAATGAAACCTCTCTTTGAACTAGTGCTGTTACACACATGTACAATTTCCACAGTTATAGTAGAATTCGTCAGTAATAGATTACTCAATAATAATTAAAAGGGCATGTACTGATGGTACATCCACCACTGTTCAAATGTCAGGAATCAGTATTTTCAACAATACAAAAATAATACAAATATAATCCTAAACAAATACAAAAATCTGCTGCAAATATAAAACTGTGACTTCATTGGATGTTTATAACCAAATATGACTCCAAGGGTAAAAGTAAACAGAAGGTTATTTCCAGAGTGTCTTCCATTAACTCTAGACTTCAGTTGGCTCAGCCCTTTTCATTTAATTAAAAAAACACATCTTTCCTCAAACCTCATCTATCTCTTCATCAAGGTAGCACACAGCATGAGGTTTCGGACATTTTAAATTACACCAGGACTGGTATTCACAAATCAGTTGAGTTCTAAACACCTAGAAGTCTGTGTGACCTTAATGGAGGTCTGAAGGCTGTTAGAGTAGGGTGAGAGAAGTTGGGTTTGAGTGACATATTCTTATTAAATTATAAGAGTTACTTGTGTGACTACTGAATTGTACTAAATAAGCAAACTTAGGTTTGTAGACTAAATCAGTGTAAGTGGAAAATGGCAATTTGTCAATTCCATCAGACGTTGTATTAGTTATTATTAGTCTGATAACTACTATACATTACTAGATAGCCTCTTTTAAACGAACATGTACATTAAAGTCTGTAAAGTACAGAAAAACACACATATTTACATTTGTATATGTATTCAATAAATACAATTATGTCATCACCATTAATATGTGATTTGAAATGTATGAGTGGTGCTGTATTTCGTCTGTGAGATGCAAACCTCCAGTTCTTTGTGTGTGGGGGTCCTTCCTCAAGCCTCATCAGAGCGAAACGGGCGGCACTGAGAGAGATCCCACGGATCCCATCACCCCACTCCTTCTCTGCCCTGAGAGAGAAAAAAATGTGTGTAGTCCAAATAGGGAAGGAGAACTTCATTATTAGAACATACAGTGATTACAGTCATCATCAATTCTCCTAATTTCTCTGTCTCTTCCATTTGAAATATTTGAATGATATCAGAACTGTAAACTGCACTAAATGACCGAGCACAATGTATTGATCCAGCCTCCAGCAGCTCTTGAAACAGGGCAACAAAACTGTCAACGCAGGCCAGTGAAAAAGTCTGTGTCTAATAATAGCACTTTGCCAAGTAAGAGAATGATTTTGTTTGTGTGGAGGGCTTGAGTTGCTTCTTTGCCTTGTGTCTAGTTGCTGTCCAGTGTGTTCCCAGGAGAACTGCCTGGGTGTGCTTACCCGCAGAACTCAATGTATTTGTAGATACAGCCAGCAATGCCCATGGCCACAATGGCATAGTACCAGGAGCAGATGAACATCAGAGAGAGACACAAACTCATGCCCAGGAAGGACAGAGCCCTGGAGAAGTCAAACGATAAAAATGAACCATATGCAAATGAATAGTAACACCAGAACTTACACAGTACTCTAACTATTCTCATTTCGAACAATGCAGACTCAGGGACATCTCATTTATGGCAAAAAAAAGAAGAGGAAAATATTCCAATCAATTATTATGCTTTTTTAAAGGAGGATCCAGTAGATGGCGCTTTAAGACTTAAACACAGTGTTGTGTCCGTTTTTTTAAAGGCCCTGCCTGAAGGGAAGGTTTATTTTCTGGTTTTCTGGTGGCAATGCCTTACTATGGAAGCATAAACATTTTTAGAGCTCAGTCAAGAATGAAAGAAAGAAAGACAAAAGCCTTACTAAAGATACACAGCAGGCTCATAGAAAAATACAGTAGGCTACTGCAAAAATCTTCATGCATGCAATTCTACCATTGATATATGAAGTCTAAGGCTGTTTATTGTTGGCAGTACTACGGCATCCTCAAAAAGGAATAAGTATATTAAATGTAGCTAGCTCAAACTGAAAAAACTGATGTAACTGCACAGTGTGTACCGGGGACTATTTTAAAACCGCAGGTCAGACGCCAGACTCCGGAGGGCCAAGCCAGAGTGTGTTAATATATTCACTGAATTAAGATGTCCGATTCATCTCATAAGCCAAATTAAGACCCAGGGGTCAAACTGGCTGCATTATAGCATTTGACTCTGCAGTGTCATGTTTCTCTAGGACCCGACTCCTGTGCTGTTGATTTTGACTTGATATTTGGGGTTTTGTGCCCCTCTCCCTCTCTAGAGACTGATATTACACATTTAGCACCACTGTGTTTACCACCTCTGGCAAACTGCATACATTCTGCATTCATTCTCAAAAGCCGTGTGGCTAAAAGCTTATTCATTATCACTTCTGTCAAAGCTGTTAAACAATATGACTACAGCAGAAACTCAGGCTGGGGGCTAAGGCTTTCATGTTCAAGTCACATTTAAACTTCCTTTTCCCCAACACCTAGATTGTCTGTTACATGATCCTGATGCCCAACTAACATTTTCAAAAAGTGTTTGAGTAACATCTTCCAACTGGGTTTAGCAGCGAACCAAAGAAAATCTTAGTATCTCGAGTGCACATGAATCAAGGTTATGGCAAGGTTAATTACTTAACCAACATGGGGAGAGAAAGACACTTGCATTTGAGGTAAATGTGTGTGAACTTGCACTAACCAGTGGTAGAATTTGAAGCGTGGTCTCCAATTGGGAGTCCTGAGGAGAGTCTGCAGAGCACAGGCCAGATTCACAAACATGTAGCACATGAGGAAGAACCTGCATAAGAAGAAGTATATCGCCTTGTTAATTCTAGTCAGAATACTGAAGACTTGTGAGTTTGTTGTCTGGAACTGATGTCTCTTTTTGCATTCTTTAGATCTGGGGTTTCTCAACCACTAGGACCACTGATGGGTTGTGAAAGCTTTTGATTGGGCTGGGAATCTAAAATCGAGACAGGCCATTGTTTATTTAATATCATCTAATGTGGGCCTTCATGTTGAAAAGGTTGAGAACCATTGCTTTAGATCATGGATCTCAAACCTGTCCAGAAAGTGCTGCTGTGGGTGCAGGTTTTCGTTCCAACCAAGAAGAAGTCACACCTGAACAAATGGCGAATTAACTAATGAGAAAAGACCCAAAGAAATGGGGTGAGAGAAGAAAATACTATGGTGAATGAAGGAATAGAAAAGGAGCCAGGGAGAAATAAGGGAACATCACAATGGAGAAATTAACCAAGGAAGCTCTAGGGCACTAAGAAATGAGAGAACTAGGAAGAAAGGGAACAAGGGAGCAAAGGAGCAAGGAGGCAAATAGGAGCACACAAAGAAAAAAAAGGAAGACTAAAAAAAAAAACTATGAAGACTAAAACTATGATTAAGTAACTCACGGCTGCGGGGAGGAGCAGTGAGAGTTTAAGAAGTGAGGGTGATAATGACGGTGGCTAGTAACAAGTGTGTGGACGGGTGAGGGTAAGGAAGAAGATGAGTGAATAAAATGAACAGAGTGGAAAAATACCTCTGAGGATGTAACAGCTACACAAAGTTCAGCGCTAACAAGATATGATGGTAAATTAATTATAAATCTGATTAATTGGTATCACGCACATGGAGAGAATGGGTGCCACAGCATCCAGAGAAGCAATGAGAATGCCAATCTCACAGATACTGGCAGTCAGAAGAAGAGCCCATGTGGGCTCACCGTTAGCCTTCCCATGGCCAAACACCTGGAAAACACACACACACACACACACACATCCACACACACACACACACACAGCATATTTAGCTTCGGCACTCAGGTTTACCTGCCTGCCTTTTTAGAATTTTTTTTTTTCTAAAACTATTCTTAAAACATAAAATGTGACAAATATGAGATAAAGTGTTGAGAGTATAGCACTATCCTAAGGAAAAATTATTATTATGTACAGTACATGTATGCATATGAATGTTTGATATTGTTTTACTGTTTCAGTATTGTGAACAAAGAAAACAATTACAGAAGTCAATACTAAATATAAAAGAACGTAAAGTTTCAGGCACTTTGCATTTTTTGTACACTCACCCTGAGGAAGGGGATGATCCCGTCCCGAGCGATGGCCTGTAGGAGGCGGGGCGCTCCTGTCAAACTCTGAAGCCCCGCCCCACAGGTAGAGAAGAAAGAACCAAACACAATGACCCAGGGCGAGGGCCATGCTAACGTACCAATCACCAGGTTACCATTCACACCTTCCCCAAACCTGTGCATTACAAAATGATACAATATTTTTATACTGCAGTACAAATACCGACTTGATGTACATGATCAACTTCTTCAGGAGTTGAAAAGCAGAGGCCCAACTGAGCATGAGATGAATTATTACAACTGAATTTGTCCTGAATTGAATGAATCAATTCCGAAGAGTGAACCGACTCACTTGTCTCTCAAGACCACTCCCTCCACACAGGCACCAAACAGGACCACGCAGGACATATCTGAGAAGCCCAGAGCTCAGGGAAACAAAAACCAGACGAAAAAACAGCTCACAGTTTCTGCATCAACTCAAAACAATGCATGTGTAAAAGTTGGTAGCAGTGTTGTGGGTGTAGTAGTAAAGGATACATATGGTGGAGGTGGTGGAGATGGCCAAGATGGTTCCAATGGGGATGGACTTCTGGGCATCCTGCAGGTCACCAGACCGGTTTGAGCCAGCCATGATACCTGTGACCCGCGTGCGCGCACACACACACACACACACACACACACACACACACACACACACACACACACACACACAAAGATACACACACCTAGGCTTATTATTCAATTATTATTCTTCAATGAATTGTTCATATTGTTTTCCTTTCTTTACTATCTGTTTCAGTATTGCATCAATATGGTTAGTATTACAAAAGAACAGAAAAAACAATGACTCTTATTTATAAGAGAAGCTGACAGGCATGTGCTTCAGCAGTTTTCAGTTCTGGCAAAGGAGTAAAAATGATTGTGCACGCACTTGACCATGTACTACCGATTTGACAGGTAGGAATTAGGGAAAAGTGTTGGAGTGTTCATTTAAGACTACAAATCATTCTGTATTAGTCAGTAACTACTATCAAAATGCCATGTAAGGGATGTTGTGGGCAAGGGATTTAAGTCTGGACTCACCAGACACAGGTCCTCTAAGGTAAAATATGCTCTGTGTGTTCTGTATGTGTGTGTGTGAATGTGTGTGTGTGTGTGTGTGTGTGTATGTGTGTGTGTGTGTGTGTGTGTTTGTGACTAGCGGTCAGTAAACTCAGTGTAATCCTTTAGATTTGTGCTGATGCAGTTCTGGCTGGTTCATGGCTCACTCCACCTCAACAATTCTCTGCTGTCATCACTTCTGCTCAAGTTTAGTTTTGCCTTAGAGCGAACACACATAAACACGCACACACACACACACAAAGGCACGCATGCACACATTGTATGGCAGGTTTGGAGTCCAGTGTTTTCTCCTAATTAGAATAGGCAGAACTGCAGAATTACATTTTGGACAAATGCCACACCAGTTAATATGGATTGTGCTTCCTGCAGAGTAAATCCATGAGTGAGGCGACATTTCACAAAGCAAGCTTTCTTGGTAAACTGGATCATTTAATGCTTGGAAGTCTCATTATCGCTATTGTTTTCTTTACCATTCAAAAGTAAATACACAACTATATGATTTTGTGGACAGCTAGTAACAGAAGAGATTCCTTTGTAATTTGATTTATATCCTGTATCAGCAAGTTCAAGCCTGCACTGACTTCTCCATTATTCCAGAAATGACAAAAAAACTGGATTCTGCAAACAAGCAAAAAAAACAAAAAACAAAAAGAGTAATATTTCATTCAGTGCAGTCAGCATATCTCCTCCACTAATTATAAACCCAAATACAGCACAGATGGGAAGTTCTGAAACTGCACATTTCAATAACGGTAAATGAGCAAGTGAAGTGAAGGCAGTCTAACAAGCTTGGTCTCAGGCTTAAGTTTGGTTCGTTCTGAAATCCTGCCTTTTGGAATACTGCCCAAAATTGTAAGGGAAGTACATTTCACACTGAAAGTAAAAAGTACAAACTTGTCCAAAACGAGAGGTCTTCTTATTGGCTGTGGGGGTACCAACCTGTGACAGAGGGAAAGTAGATGCCCACCAGCAGGGTGAAGAAGCTGGTGATATCAGCCAGTACATAGCGGTTAGTGTTGCTTGGTGGAACGTCAGGGTCAGCCACAGAGGGCAATCCTCTCTTCTCCAAGATGTCATTTTTCTCCAGGTAGAAACCAAAGAGATTCTCTATCAAAGAGAAGAAGGACAACAAATGTGAGAACATGATTTACTATAGGTATCATTCAAAGGATTCATTTTACTAGTACAGAACAGTAAAATGCTGTCAATCTATTATACATGTGCACTTTTTGGCATTTGTCGTTTGTATTTTTAGTCACATTACTGATTTGATGCATATTTTTTGTTATAGGCCATATACATATACTGCTTAATGAGTATATTTTACATGAAACACCTGGCAAAAATTGCATAAAAATTTTTACGTCTTATGGGTTTCTTCTAAAAATATAATTCAAAATAAAACAACAGTACTAAAAACAGTTACATAACCTTCAAATAGCTGTATTTATGCATATTTAAGTATGATACAACACATAACAGTGTGTTATACTGAGTCAGAAACCACATAAGCTTGTCTGTTGTTGAATGATGCGGTGTCTGAAGTTTAAGATGCCCATTATTAAGGATTCTCACACATGACATCTAAGTGTCTTTACCTAATTGCAGTACTGACAGAAACCTGTATGTATTTAGTATTGCTTTCGTCAACGAAAATAAGGAGACCAGACGCAATGTAAATGCTAGTCATGTGACATAACTATAATAACGAGACTAAGTGTGGTTTATGAAATAAAAGCTTTGCTAAAATGTCTCTTTATTTTCACTGAAAATAAATGTTATTTCCTCCCGTTTGATCGCGTTTTATTTACTACTCAATAATTCTACTGATAAAAAATATTTACAAAATATTAATAAGTACAACAACAACAATAATAACAACAACAACAACGATAATAATAATAACAATAATAATAATAACAATAATAATAATAATAATAATAATAATAATAATAATAACAATAGTAATAATAGTAAAACTCGTTATTCTTTTTATTGCAGAATTTCTTTTCTGTTTCCTGTTTCCACACACAGCATTTTGACAAGCAGCCATCCCATGTCCATGAAAAAAAGCTCAACATAAATTGTTCTGATTTGGTTGTGTAGACAATAATTGTATAATTGTTCAGAAATTAAAATAAATACTGACACACTGAAGTTGAACTCTTATCAGTTTTACAGATGTGGGTTTTATGGCAATAGACACACACACACACATTTAATTTTATTTATACTTTTTAGTGATCTGATCTTATTTTATTTTATTTATTTTCAATTTATGTGTGTGTCATACTAAGAATCCTCAAACCTCCTTTTTTTTTAGTGTGACAAAGTGCTGCCTTGACCAAATGATACCGGTTCAGCATCTGCTGGCAAACTAGCACGGCGCACAACACAGGACAGCTTTCTCAAAATGTGTCAAATGACAAACCCTGGTAAAACAGAGCAATTGTTTTGATTATATTTGGTCATTATAAAATCCTGTATTACAGTGCTCACCTTTAGCTTGGAAGCTTGAACACTTGCTAGCGTAGCTAAGGTTAATATTTATAAACTGAGGTGGATTTCTTTTGGAAACTGAAAGAAGATGTCTGAGAAAGTGCTCAGCCTAGTAATATTCTATATCTGTTCTCAGTCTAGTAATATTCTGTGTCTATGGTTAGTGCAGTAATATTCCATATATTTGCCAAAACGGTTCGTTTTCACAAATTTAGTCAAAGAACCGACTTGTTCACGACCGACACATGTTTATCAAGAGCAATGTTGACAGATTGAGTTTCGTTTGACAGGCTTCGCAATTTGGTAATCTCTTGCAGAGTGCATTCTAAAATATAAAAAAATAAGCATTAACTACACGAGAAATGCTATGTTTTACTTTTGCTATAATGTATTCCATGTCGAGATTCTTGTTTAATTTTACCGCTCTTTATATGGAGTTAGACTGACAAAATGTGGCTTGACAATATTTTTTTAATGTATAACATATTTGACAGAGATTATGGCTCCAAAAAATAATTTGGCTGCTTCGGAGGTTTCCTAAGGTTTTTATTTTGTCTGGCGCCCTGAAATGTCATCAGTTTTCATTTACTAAAACTAGACTAAAATAGTCGTGGATGATTCTGACTAATTAAAGACTAAAATGCTCATACTTTTGAAACTTGACTGGACTAAAAAGAGCATGGAAGTGACTAAGTCTGATAAAAACTAAAATGACAGCTTGATGCAAAGACCAGACTAAAACAAAAAATTAAGACAAAACAACACTATATGTCATTGGTTTCTCTCACGATCTGCTTTGCTCTTAGTAGGCCAGTCATGTAGTATGATCATGTTCTTCTAAATGAAGATGGTTTAAAATCCACTTCTACCAGTTTCACCAGTTTCACCATTTTAAGAAACAAAGAAGAAAATCTGCTGTCCTACACTACACAAGGAGATCTACAGCCTAGTGGCACACAACTTTTCAATACTAAAATACAGCTTTGGAAAAAAATAAGAGGCTGCTGCAAAAATGTTCAGTTTCTCAGGTTTGACCTTTTATAGGTACAAGTACTGAATTGAACAGTTCTCATTGAGTAATAATCTTAAAGTATTAAAATAACAAGTGTTAAAAATTGTAGACAACATGAGGATAGTATGAAGAAAAGAGCAGTTCTCTGACCTGCCAGGATGCCACTGGTCACTCCAGGGATGCCCTGGACCTCACTGACGTTGTTATTTGTAAAGTATTCATCGCAGGTAGCGTTGAGGAACTCAGAGTCACAGAAGAGTCTCCAGAGTCGAGTGGTGACTGTGCTGTTGCCTCGCTCAATAGTCTTTGCGCAGATATCAAAGCCCTTGGAAATTAAGGTTCGATTTCCAAGCACACAGATCCTACACAGAGAGGGAGAGGTGCAGAGGTCTGTGCTTAGATGTACAGTTTATAATAGAATTCTTTTGTTATGCTTGCAACTATGATATCAAGTACAAAGTGAAATACCAGGCAAGTGGCGGTAAAATGATCTTTGCTTTAATGTTTTAATATTAAATCTTAACAAAACTGAATATAATGTACCAAGGACCACAAAATCCAAACTTTTTCTAAAGGAAGCTCCTTTGTTTTATACACTTTCAGCATTCTTTCAAAAAGCTTTGTGAGGAGCCGTCTTACATGCCTTTCCAGAGGGCTTAAAGAAGTTCAACAGAGACCATAATGACCACTGAAAATGAGTTGTTTGGAGTTGTTTTTTCAAATATTTTTGCTCAAAATATTTAGTCTAAATAATTAGTTTGTTTAAATGTAAAATGTTTTGTGACAAATTCACAATTAGACAAGAGATTTTCATTCATTTATATTTGTCTTCAAGCATTTTAAGCATTTAAATGGTTTTACTAACACGCTGGTAATTTAAGAGTGATGTGAATACTGTTAAAGTATCAAAACATACCGTTCATTTGCCAGTTCAAAAGGGCACAATTCATAAACCAAACTGCAGCTTGATTAATTATAAGGAATATTCTAATTATAAGGTTCAAAAATTGTCATGTAAAAATCAATTGTGATTATTTTGGTTTATAAACTCAACACAAATAATGTTTGCACACTCAAGTGTAGTATATGTGCTCTTTAAGCTTAAGCTTATAGGTTTTAATGTCCTAAATATGTTCTAGGGCTCATATTCAGTCCAAAATCTTGACTTTTACTGTAAAGACAATATCCAAAAACTACAACAATCAAACCAAGAAGGTCTTCTCAAAAAGTGAAACTTCAATTGCAATAATGGTGTCATGATTTCAGTGTGAAATGATCTGTATGGACTCGTTTGAGCGTCTCTCCCTTGTGTTTGTAGTATCAAAGATACTCACTGGATAAAGTAAAATCTGTGGCTTCCTGAGGATTATTTTAAGGCAATAAACCAAGTCACACAGGGCAAACAGTGGCACTCTTTTACCCATCAACCTTTTCTTCCTGTCTATAGGTAAAGCATTCATGAGGTCTAGTGAAGCAACTTACGGAAAGTCAGGCGGCTCGAAGGCAGATTTTATGACCCCTGCATACACGGCTACAATGGACAGAATGACGCAGGCCAGGAAGACCAGGGCCAGCTTGTTGACGTACTTAACACCGACAAAGACAACCAGAGCCATTAAAGACAGCACAATGGTGCCATACACACGCATGTTGTTGAGCATTCCTGCTTCGGCCTCTGGTCCCTCCATGCCCTCGATCTGAAATATAGCAGCCTGTGGCACTATATAGATCTGTAGTGAGAGAGAGAGGGGGGTGGGGAGAGAGGGAGAGAGAGGGGGGGGGGGGAGAGGGAGAAAGAGAGAGAAAGGGAAAGAGAGAGAGAGAGAGGGAGAGAGAGAGAGAGAGAGAGAGAAAGAAAAAGAGAGAGAGAGAGAAAAAACCAGAAAAACAC